>CM036242.1:2791978-2806978 GCA_020698575.1 Bostrychus sinensis
TTAGAAAACATGATGGAATTCTGCGGTTTGGACAGATGCAGTAGAGACACAGACTTGACAAATAGTGCTGTAAAGATGGTGATATTTTTCATTATCAGTATTCCAGCTGTTAATATCAATACTCACCCTGGTGAGGGTAATATATAATGCTCCAGTGGGTTGAAGTACATATTGCATTACCAATAACAATTGATGAATGCATTGTGATCTTTCCTGCAGAGTACTGATTCCATAAGAGCTGCGTCTCAGTATTGCGCTCTGAGCTCTATTTCTTTTATATCTGTCCTCTTTTTTTAAATGGTCTGAGAAAATACTTTTGATTTGTGCTTTCTTACTCTGTGAGAAAGTCAGCTCTGGTATGATATGAAAAGTCCAGATACAAAGATAAACCAGAGACAGAGACTCTTTATTGTGTTTGTAAGACCTCTGCACTCAGCAGAGTCCACTGACATCCAACCAAGACCCCGCCCATTATCCTACCATCCCCGGAACATATGCGGTCGCTGGCCCGGGACGCTGAGGCGTACGCGGGGGTCAGAGGATTACTGGGCTGCTGAGGGCTCCCTGCACACGCTCGGGGACATGTCTCTGTGGACTCTTCAAAGTCCTGTACAACGATAATCCTGCTGTGATTTTCTCCACTTTAAAGCAGAACTAAGTCTAGAGCCAACTGCTTATATTCATATAAACTGTATTAATATATATTATATACACATATACAGCAGCGGCCAAGGTTCCACTGGAGCTACACAGGCTTCTACTGGAGGTACTCAGCAGTCTTTTACAGTTCTAGTTCTGATTTAGAGCCAGTATTGTTCCATGGTTAAAGCTGGTTTAGTCTTGGTTTACATCTGGTTCACAGTAAATTCTCAAAGTTAAAGTAACACTGTCAGTGAACATATGGTCCTTATCTGTCCAGTGTTAAATTTACTCTTTACTCTAGTGTTAATATTTCAGTGTTAAAATGAACACAGCACCATGACACTGGGGAACAATGCCACACATGACCTGATGTCTTTGAGAGAAAAAGGGCTGCATTCTAATGCACTCACTCCCATCGTTTAATGGGCAGAGGTTGAAAGCTTTACTTATTTGACTGGCACTTTAAACATAATTTGTGAACATTGTATTTCAGTGGAAATGATAAATACTAATGTATCTAAAATTAGAATGAATGAAGAATGAATGAAGTTTAAAAGAGTGTGTTTCTGGGAACAAAATTTAAATTAAAAAAGCAAAACAACCTATCAGTTGTACTTAAGCTACCATATATAACACACACACACCACATCTGTCATGGTGCAAACATGACACACACAGCGTTCATAATTTTATTACATTATTTTAAATTATGGATTAATAAGTGTTCAGCATTTCCCCAGCAATGTGATGTTTCATAAAATGACATTAAAAAAGAAACTGTTTCAATCACTGCCCATTAAATGATGGGAGTGAGTGCATTAGAATGCAGCCCTTTTTCATTTCAATTCAATTCAGGTTTATTTGTAAAGCCCAGTATCACAACAAAAGTCACCTCAAAGGGCTTCACAACAGTTGATCAAACATAAACACACAATCAGACAACACAAACAATAACTACACTAAACAGAGCCAGGACACTCCTGTCCTTAGACCCTCCTTCTCGGTAAGGAAAAACTCCTAAAAAAAACCCAGAATCCCTTATCTCAAATCCTTATCTCGAAGACATCAGGTCATGTGTGGCATTGTTCCCCAGTGTCATGGTGCTGTGTTCATTTTAACACTGAAATATTAACACTAGACAGTTTACTGTGTTTAGTCCTGGTTTTATCCCTGATGTTTTTTCCTTCTTTAATTTTGCATTTTCTGTAAATTCCGGTTTAATCTCTGGGTTGATATTTAGGTCAGTCCAGACTTAGGCTCAGTCCAGGATGGTCTGTGTAAAGCCAGATATTTCCTGAGCTGGTCCTTGGTTTGAAAAGCCTGAGTATGAGTGCTGTTGTTGTTTCTCCGCAGGCTGCAGCGGCTGACAGCGTGTGCAGTCATCTCTCTCTCAGCGGGGCCCTCGCTCGCACCGGTCCTGCTGTAGGAACTCTGTGATTCTGCAGCAGAGGACTCCTTCCACACAGTCGTGAACACACACTAAAGGTTCACAGAAACAAACGTCCTCGCTGTCAGAGGAGCAGCGTAACAGGAGCCTAAGCCTATTTGTCCACATATATTACTTTTATTCATTCATTTCTTTAAAACGTCCATAACATGTCAATGCCACAAAATGTTTAAAACTGTTCATTACTAAACTTTGTAAGCTTTAAGTAAATGGACTATCAAGGACTGATGTTTTACCATTCAGCTGGACCACACTAAGGACAAGAACCCTGATCAGATAGAATTAAATCAGAATTTATTGTTCATTACTCTCCAGAGAAATTGACAGCAACAAAAGGACCACTACAGAAATGAACAACAGTAACAGCCAAACTTTGGTTTTTTTAATCAAAATCCAATCGTGTTGGACTCCTTTGCATTGGTATCTCAGGTTTTATAACTTAAAATAATGTATATGTTGGGGCGCTATTACTTTGGACAGAGCATAAAATGGCTAATTTGTATGGCTATTAGCAACATGATGCTAACAGATAGATAAATGAGCTGACTGCCTCGTAGTGACGGAGGTTTAAGCCTGAAATGATCAGAATCTGGTGACGAGTATGGGCTTTAGAAACGCGCAGGAGCACTTCCTGGTATCACGTCTATGTAGAGCTGTGAGACCATTTATCAAAGGTTTGCGTGCACGCTAACTGAATAATATGCGCAAAAATTGGAGCAAACCCAGACGCAGTTGAGATTTGCGAGTCTCACAGGAGCAGAGCAGATTTTGCTCCTGTGACCTAATGAATCTGTAAAAGGAGGCGTTCTTCCCAGAGTGCGCAAAGTTGAAGGCGGAGAAAATGCAAATTCATTAATTTACTGCCTGCAATATTATTTATCAAGGCTCACCGTGACTTTGCGTGCGAAAATAGGGTATAAATGTAGCACGTTGGAGAAGGACGTGCTAATCTTTTGCACAGATGGCTGCTGTGATTCGTGTGAGACGAAGGAGAAGAAATGAACAAATACGTAGGGTTAGAGTTTGCAGATCTATTTGCCATGACGGATGAAAAAATTATTCACCAGCACTTTCAGCTATTCTTAGTTAAATTTTTGCTTCCGTTTGTGTTCCACTTCCGCACCTTCCATGACGCAAAACAATACACGCAATGATGCCGTTTAAATAGCTCCACCCCCTCTGTTTGCACCTGGCCACGCAGTTTGTCTTCACGCGCAACACGAACATTAATAGCAGCCGCATATTTTCTCACTGCACTCGCAGTTTAGCACCCGTCTTAGTAAATATGGCCCCAAGTGTTTTCAGCACTAGAGAAAGGCAGCGCCTCAGCATACAGGATTACTCAAACAAGTGTGAATGAAACAAAAAACTACTGCAGGTCTGTTTTTAAGGTGGAAACAACATTATAACATGGTTAAAAGATCAAAAAAGGTGATGTAACAGAACAGGGAGCTTTAACTGCATGAGGTTGGATTTAAACTTAGATTTGTATTCAAGCTGCAACATAAATCCACGACTGTCATGGTTGTGCATAAGTCATGTGACCAAATATTAAACATGTGAGAGTATTGTACACACAGCAGTCATACTCCTCAGCCTGATAAATGGTCACATTTATACAGCGCTTTTCTACCTCCATGGACGTCAAAGCACTTTACATCAAGGAACAATTCACCCATTCACGCACACATTCATACACCGGTGTACGCAGACACTGGGGATCAAACCACCAACCTTTTGGCTGCTGGGTAAGCTTCTATACTGACTGAGCCACTGCCACCGCTCGATGATGAGGCTTCCAAAAGGAAACTGTCCATGCAGATTAACAGTCTTTATACATGGGGTTACTGATGGGGAGCGTCCAAACCTGAAGCAGTAACTCTTTGTAAAAGAATGTGTGATATCTGTGGAGCGCCATCTAGAGGTGTGAACAAGTACAACAATGAACAAAGAACAACAATGTGCAGTACATGTTCTGACACTGTGCATGTCTCCAGCTTTAGCTTTAAACCTGATGCACAAAAACCACTAGAACAGGAGTCTGCCGCCTTCCTCATCCAAAGATCTGTAAAGAGCTACAACCAATTTTAATGCACAGCAGTTACTGAGCCTATATAATATGAAATATAGCCTGCTATTATTATTATTAATAATCATTTTAAACTAACAAAACACTTGTTAAATACTGCATTGATTATCTCACAGAGAACCAGAGTTACATCCTGTAACTTTTCCTTGGCGCTCCTGTGTGGCGTCTCTGATCAGTCTGTGTGGACAGTTAAGGCTAAGGCCCAATCCCATTTCTCATTCTTACCCCTACCCCTTCCCCCTAGCCCTCACCCTTCGCCCTCCCCTTAGACCTTAAAACAGAGGGGTAAGAGGTCGGGCTGACAATGCCCCCCTAAGAAATGGGACACCCCTACGCTGCTATATTAGGCTACACATCATTGTACAAACCATTTGCTCAGTTTATACTTTACTTTTTTTTAAAACAAGCCAACATCAGCCTGAAGGGGGCGCATGTGAACAACAGGAGAACTGTAGGTGAACGAGCTTCAGCTCAAACACAACTGTAACACCAGAGAAAGCAACAAACTGCTGAGAACTAACACTGTCATAGGATTAATCTTCACCATACACCGCGTGGGGCAGGAGGAGCTCACTGTGCTCAGGTAAAGATCACCTGTCTCTGTAAATACAGCCGCATGTGCGTCACGTGACTCATGTGCGCTGCTGCTTCTCTCTGCATCAAATTAGTGGCATTAAAAATGAGGTTATGGGACATATATAGTTTTTTGTGTTTGTTTTTTGACTGAAACATCAGTTACATTATTTAAAAACACCGTGGGTCCCACTGATAAATCGGTAAATCCTCGTCTAAAGCCTGTATTTCAAAGCGATGTTTTCCACAAACTTTAACGGTGGATATCTCCGTGATTACTGGGGCTAACGACATAAAACAAACACTGGCATAAAGTTTAGGGTCCTCTCTGTCAGCACAAAATGGTGAGACTATTTAGTTACAACATAAATACAAAAGAAGTAGCAACAAAATAACAGATACATGGCATAAGGCAGTGCCATTAGACGAGCAAATTGTATGTAGCCTACATTATTTTAAAGCACAAGCACAAGGAGAACGAAATACAAAAGAACTCCATCGTAACTCTTAAAATGGTCATAAATGCAGAATATACGTCTTTGTTGCTGCCATGTTACCCATAAAGACGACGTATCATGGTAAACTCCTCCTACCCCTTGGTTTTAAGTGTGCATCTGGAAACGCTCCGTTTGGAGGGGAGTACAGCCCTCGCCTTTACTGCAAAAGAGAACTGGGACAGCCCTTCGTCTCTCGTGAACGCGCAAAATGAAGGGCTAGGGCTAAGGCAAAGGGCTAAGGGGTAGAGGATCCAGCCTAAAACTGTTTATTGTGACAGTTAAGTCCACAGCATATGCCACAAAACAAGAAAAACGTTTTCTTTCAAATGAGCAAGATTAACAAGATGCAGGTTGTTTGATATTAACTTTACATAAGCAGATGTCAGATGCCTAAAGAGTCACAAGAGCAGGGCTAAAGAGCTGCATGTGGCTCTAAAAACATACGATGCAGATGTAGAATATGTCAGGTCAAGCTGGATAACGTGCATGTGACAGTGCACACAGCCCCCTGCACAGAGCTGGACCACTACACAACAAAACACAACCAAAAGAGACAAAAACGTGTCCCTCACATGTTTTTACAGCGTGTTTCCCTGCTGTTTTGATTGGTCCTGACATGAAAGGCTTTAACTCTCCTTGTTATACTGCAGCTATGTCATAAATGACCTCGCTCTGCTGCCCTCTGCTGGTCTCCTCACCTGCGTCTGTATGACACTGATAAAGTATTTATTGACAATGTTTTCTCTTAGTCACAATTTTGTAAAATGTGCTGCTGCTCTAGAGGAGAGAAAGATTAGGGTGACCACCTCAAAAAGGACTGAAAGTGGGACAGAGTTGTGAGATTTGGTGGAACAAGATGGGACGGACTCGAGAAATAAATCTTTTGAGATACAAGCTGCTTCAGTTTAGAGCCTATAAAACATTTGATGTGCTGTTTTTATCCCCGCTTCAAAAACCACACATTTTGCAAAGTAATGTCTTCACTGCGACTTTAACTGGAATGAAAAAGATGCAACAGAATAAAAATCAAAGCTCTCAGTCTGTGTATTTTCAAAACAATGGAGCAGCCAACAGCAGCTCAGAGCTCCAGCAGAGGCCTGTCCTGAAACACCAGCCATAGATCCAACTCAGCCAGACAGGACCACAATTATTTATTCCACATTTTACACAAGGAACACTGACCTGACCGTGTTGTTCTTAACTTTAATCACACTTTTAATAAGATGTACCAATGAAAAATGACATTATCTTAACCCCTTAACGCCGTATGTCACTAATTCGCGACGTACCATTTAATCCAAGACTGCTGCAGAAATAATGTGTGTTTTCCACTGATGCCCGTTCAGGCCATGCTGTGTTCAAATGTTCACCTGAGCTTAAACAAACACAACTGCTTCCGTCTGTTCCATGCATAAGTTTGTCTGTCTGCAGGCTTAAAAACAAGGTCAAATAGACAGAAAGTTTCATGAGTAAAGAGTGTTTTTGTTTTTTTGTTTTCAAAGCTTGAACTGTGTTTACTGTTCTATTCTTCTAATCTGAACACATAATTGTTGGAAATAAATTCAGGCATTAAGGGGTTAATAAGTGTAGTACTGTATTTTCTGGACTATAAGTCTCACTTTTTTCCATCGTCTGGCTCGGGGTGTGACGTATACTCAGGTGTGACTTATATATTAAAATATTTCAGGTGTTGGTTAGAGGGCGCTCTAGGCTTGTGTACCAGCATCTGCTGCACCTGTACCACTGACAATTTAAAATGTAAACATTACCAACAACAACTTAGGCTATAAAGACAACTGAGAAAGAGCGGAATAATTGGAAATGGAACTGATGCTGAGTCTGACGACAGCCACGCAGAGGAGGAAGCGGCGCTTCGTCTACCTCCGGAGTTGGCGGAGTTGTTCAGAAGCGACACCGAGGATGAAGAATTTAAAGGATTTAGCGATTAGGAGTGAGATGGTGAGTTTGGTGAACTTGTTATATTATGTTCTTTATGCTATAGTTATGTGAATAACTGTTAATATATTACGTTAACATACGAGACACCTATTCAGTTCATTGTTTATGCTTCATGTAGCTGAATAACCATCAATGTGTTACGTTAGCATAGCGCACACCTATTCAGCTGTTGTTCTCTATTCTATTATTACTATAACTTGCCTTTCAACATGAAATGTCTGTTCTTGGTGTCGGATTTTGTAAAATAAATTTCCCCCCAAAAATGCGACTTATAGTCCAGTGTGACTTATAAATGTTTTTTCTTCTTCATTATGCATTTTTTTGCTAGTGCCACTTATAGTCCAGAAAATACGGTAAATGGGACATAGGGGCAGACACCTAAATGGCTGTGCAGGACAACCAAAAGTGGGATGGGTGGTCACCAAGATTTGTTTAAAAATATAACTAAAGCATAATTAAATATAGCCCTTTATAATTGAACTCGCACTGATGGGAAACTGTCAAGTGACTGCACTCAGTATTCTCAAGTCAACGCTAGCAAAAGCAACATGGACTCGAAAACACAGAGGACAAAATTGAACAAAAATGTGACAATGGCTGCCACATTTTACATGCCATAAACTCGAGTCACTTTCGAGTCCCAGGGCCAATCAGAGGGCAGTGTCTCCGGACGGTGGAGGGAAGAGGAGAGGGTTAAGATGTGCCATTTGTTAAACCGTTGCTTTTGTGCACACATTTGAGATAAAAATAGCGCGGTGCTGCCGGGGGGAACGTGATGCAAATTCCCCGAGTGCAGCGTGCGCACGGCTCGCTCCGACAGATGCAGGCAGACAGCTGTGAGCAGACTGACGCACGAGAGCACGGTGACAGGTAAAGACGGGATGACAGCTGAGGATGAAGGATGAGCTCTGTCAGCCAATCACGGTGCAGCAAGGAAAAAACAAAAAAAAAACTGCTGGAGTTGAGCACACTGTTCTGAACACAGCCTGATGCACGTCCAGTTTCTCTTACTGTTGTACTCAGTTTACAACGCTTCTAACGGACTGACGTGTAGTGAAGGGCCCAGGTCTCTGCAGGGGCCCAGAGCAGGATATGGAGAAAACATGCGATATTCGATAACTATGTTGAAAATTGCGATAACGATATTATTGCGATATCTGAAAATGGAGCCTACTTTTAGAACATAGTAAGTTAAAATCACTACATTTAACAAAAATGTAAGTTCCTGTATTGTAAAAATGTATGCAAATAAAAATAAGAACTAATAATCTGAAACTCATAATAAAACAAATAAAATAATTTTAATCTAAAAATATGTAACAAAAAATAATAATTAATACTTAATATTGACCATGTCTTTTAGAAGTTTCAATATAAAAAGATTGAAAATATCATCTTGTAAATAAATGATGAAATAATTCCAAGTACCCCCTGCTAAAGGGCCCTGTACCCCTGTTTGGGAAACACTGCATTAGACACTCATGGAAAGTAGCTCAGTGATTCACAAGAGCCAGGGACACACTTGTGCCACAACACCAAGTACACAGTACATTTTACTGACATTTAAGAAAATTTGACTGAAAGTATAAAATTAACATTACTCTACCTACATATTACTCTATTAAGAATAACATTACTCTAGAATATTTACACAGTAGATTTTTAAGTAGGGCTGCATGATAGGGAGAAAACATGCGATATTCGATAACTATGTTGAAAATTGTGATAACGATATTATTGCGATATTTGAAAATGGAGCCTACTTTTTGAACATAGTAAGTTAAATTCACTACATTTCACAAAAATGTAAGTTCCTGTATTTACAAGTCAAAAGTCAAAGTCAAATCAAACTTAACACAGACTAAACCAGGAATAAAACAAGGCTAAGCTGTGACTAAATTAATTAAATTACCACTAAAACTGGACTTTTTAAACATTTTTATTTAGTCACAACACATGTTCTTTTAAGGCTCTGGTGGAAAATGATTCTTCAGTGTAAATCTCTGTCAGATGGAAGACCACAGCGTTATTGTGATATATTTAGATTCTTGTGATACTGATATTGCGTTTGCTGATATTGCGATAACGATAATTTTGCGATATATTGTGCAGCCCTAATTCCTACTTAACCCTGTAAAGCCTGACACATAAAAAAAAAAAAAAAGCCAGAAAAGTTTTTGGAAGTGAGATGTTTATTAAGCCTTTTAAGAAAAAAAAAATCCATATTATTTTGTTTCTGAGATTGTTTTTGTATCACATATGATTTTGAACTTTTTGCTCAGGACAATGTTAACTTTAGATACAAAAACACATTTTACCCATAACATTTAGACTATATAGAACAGTGATTCCCAAAGTGTGGTCCTGGGCCCCCTGGTGGGCCGCGGAGGTATTGCAGGGGTTGTCTACATTAAGTATATAGGAATAAATTGAGTTTAATTGAATTACAATGAAGAATTTATTTAAAAATATCACTCAAATGAGCAATTTTTGACCAACAGGCTGTGTTTTTTCAAGATATCTCTGGGGGGGAAAATATACATAGACTTTTTAAATATAGTAAAGTTTCATTATTGGGGTCCATGCGAGATTAGCAGACTTTTTAAGGGGGCCCCAATGCTGTTGACTTTGGGAAAGGCTGATATAGAACATTTCAGCAAATTTTTCTCAGTTTTTTTTATATATATATAACTTTTTGTACCCTTTTTATTTCATTTGGTGGTAGGCAGAAAAACAGTTCCTGTCCATGTTTAGGCAAAGGTGCATCTTACATTTATCACTTTCTATAACATAATATATACATAATCTATCATTTATTCAGCTCAAAATATTAAAACTTCATGGTTTAATTGAGTTTCAAACTCAGTACAAATACTGTTTAAGGCTAAAAACAAGCAATTACCAACAAATATCCAGCGATTGTTTATTGAAAGGAAAGGGTGTCACAATTTAAGAGGTTTATATCATTTTAAAACAGAAAGAGTTTGCACGACTAAGAAGAGTTTTTGTGTTTCCGTTTGTGGGGTAAAAAAATGGAACGACTTGAATCATGAATTGAAACAACGTCCAAATATGAAGCAGTTTAAAAACAGGTATAAAGAAATGATTTTTGCTAAGTATGTGGATAAAATAAATGGAGTATTGGGAGTTCATGGGCACGGAGTGAGCGATGTAGAAAATCAATGTTAAAAGGAAGTTGAATTAATTTTTGTATGATGAAGGATTTGTGAAGAGGAGTGGGATTAAATAAGTTTTTTACTTCTTCCTGCTCCTATTCAGACGTTTAAAATACAAAGTTATTTCTTTTCAAGACAATATTTATATTTAATTATTTCCTTATTTATATTGGTGATAGTTTGTTGACAATTGAAATGGTTTTGATTTATACAATGACTAATTTTGTTATATGTCTGTCAAATATATATGAGTACGTCTGAATAAACATTATCTATCTATCTATCTATCTATCTATCTATCTATCTATCTATCTATCTATCTATCTATCTATCTATCTACTATCTATCTATCTATCTATCTATCTATCTATCTACTATCTATCTATCTATCTATCTATCTATCTATCTATCTATCTATCTATCTATCTACTATCTATCTATCTACTATCTATCTATCTATCTATCTATCTATCTATCTATCTATCTATCTATCTATCTATCTACTATCTATCTATCTATCTATCTATCTATCT
This sequence comes from Bostrychus sinensis, assembly GCA_020698575.1. Classification (NCBI taxonomy): domain Eukaryota; kingdom Metazoa; phylum Chordata; class Actinopteri; order Gobiiformes; family Eleotridae; genus Bostrychus; species Bostrychus sinensis. Next base: position 2,802,895 of record CM036242.1, read on the forward strand.
ATCTATCTACTATCTATCTACTATCTATCTACTATCTATCTACTATCTATCTATCTATCTATCTATCTATCTACTATCTATCTATCTATCTATCTATCTATCTATCTATCTATCTATCTACTATCTATCTATCTATCTATCTATCTATCTATCTATCTATCTATCTATCTATCTATCTATCTACTATCTATCTATCTATCTATCTATCTATCTATCTATCTATCTACTATCTATCTACTATCTATCTACTATCTATCTATCTATCTATCTATCTATCTACTATCTATCTACTATCTATCTATCTATCTATCTATCTATCTATCTATCTATCTATCTACTATCTATCTATCTATCTATCTACTATCTATCTACTATCTATCTACTATCTATCTATCTATCTATCTATCTATCTACTATCTATCTACTATCTATCTATCTATCTATCTATCTATCTATCTACTATCTATCTATCTATCTATCTATCTATCTATCATCTATCTATCTAAAACCTGGACATTTTGGCAACAATCGACCTTTTGCTTCTAAGCAGCGCTGCCCTGTTTTTAAGAATTGCAGGAGAATTTGTATTTACAATAAAGTGTATAATACATTTTTTAAATCATGAACAATACCTCTGTGGTAAAAAAAAAAAAAAATCAATACTAAGTTTTATTGTACAGTCATGGAATAAAAAAAAAATGCGATTTCAAGGCCCCAGAAAAGTTTTGGAATTTTATATTTTGGTGTAAAGTTTTGGAAATGTAAACAGTGATCTGGCGACTCAGCACAGTTCAGAAAGTAACGTCTTTATATTTAACTTTGGAAAACTAGCAACGCTGTCTTTTCACCGCAGAACAAGTCGTCTGTGTCTAAAGTTTGTCAGAATTTTTGAACTAAATCATTTTTTGCTGGCCTTTGGCTTTTGGTAATGCTTTAAAACAGGATAGATGATGATATTTGTATTTACTTTCTTCAAATATGTTCTGAGCCAACTTAACCAAGCATAATTATCTTTAAATCAGTGGTGTGGACTGGAAGTCAGTAAAATTAATGGAATAACGTTTCTGGGGGAAGAGTGACTGATTTCCAATTTTAACCAATAAAACTGCAGCAAAAGTATGTTTGTAATGTACCGAGGGTCGCCACCTGTGTCTGACAAAAACCTGGACATTTCAGCAACAATCGACCGTTTGCTTCTAAGCAGCGCTGCCCTTCACATCCAACCCAACTCATGGACATAACCTTGTTAATGTCAACACGTGTTTACTGGTATTATTAATAATAATATTGATTTGCTCTCATTAGTAATATCATTTTGATACTATTCTTTTGCTAGTTATTTGTTTAGTTAGTTACTTTACATAATATGTCTATTGCATATTTATCATGCTTTACCAGTGCAGATGCAGTAAAGTAGTGCTCCTTCAGAATAATAAAAGCAGAAGACCTTAGCGACAGATTCAGTCTCTTCACATTTTGTTCTTCCCTCACATTTAACACATTCATGAGTTGTTTTTTACTTGCAAGTACATTTGAAAGTAGGTGCTTTTATACTTTTACTTAAGTACATTTTTGCTCCTTTATCTGAACTTTTACTTAAATAAAGAAATTGAGGACTTCTTGATACTATTCTTTTGCTAGTTATTTCTTTAGTTAATTGCGTTACATAATATGTCTAGTCTTTATTATTTTGGGTTATTTATCATGCTTTACCCAGTCATTGTTAAAGCTGGTGGACCGTTTACGTTTTTCCTTAACTCGCCTGTCACTGTCTGCTCCTGTAGCGTCCTCGTCCTCCGTCTCTCCTCCCAGTTTCACGCTGTTATAGTTTTTCAGTTTTTCAGTCCAAAGACGATCTGCTGCATATCCTTCTTTGTCTCGAAATCCCGCCGCCACAAGAGCCACAGAGTACGCGCTACCTTTGGTGCGAAATAGAACAAATTTTTAATCGCGCTCTATCAAATAAAATTGAAATTGAAAAAAAAGATGCTATGTTTGGATACAGCAAAACTATTCATCAAAATATTAAATATATCCTTAATCAGTTTATTATCCATGCAAAATATTATATTCATAAATGTAAATGGGCAAGGAAAACGCCACGCATACAAGAATTTATAATTGAGATGGACAGATACATATCACTCATAAACAAAATGGAAAATAAAAAAGCAATAACATTCTCCAAGAGATATATGGACCTTTTTAAAGGGGACCTGTTGTGCTTTTTTAATATTGCTTTTTGATGGGAAAAGATGTTCAATCCAACAGAAAAATGTAAAAAAAAAAAAAAAAAAAAAAAAAAAAAAACCCTCTAAGCATTTAAGTATATGATTTGTATGAGTTACCCCTTTGTCGTTTTTGTTGTGTTTGTCATTATTGCTTTATTGTCATAGCTGCTTGTATTATTATTATTTATTTTTTGGTTATTTATGTGTAAAATGTATAAGTTAATAAAAAAAAAAAAAAAAAAAAAAGAGTACGCGCTACGTCATTTATCTAGAGCCAGTAAACTTGTGCACGAGTCGTCTGTGCAGTGAATAATGTGCATCATTATGTGTCGTGGATAAACGTAGGCTACAAACAACATAACAGATTACACAGAAAAACTAATTTTTACGCATCTTATAGAAAAAACGACTATATTTTTCCCCAAAAAATCATTAAAAAGAAGGAGAATCAGGTAAAAGCGGGACAGGTGGCGACAGCAGACGTGTGAGCAGTGAAGCCAGTGCGGAGCTCTGTCAGGTTTCCTGTGTGGGAAAATGATCGATGCCAGTCCCTTCTTACATCAGGAGGCGCACTGCAGCTCGGCCTTTTACTGCGGCGGTGTTTTATTGATCGTGTTGATAAATTAGAAGTCTCAGAAACTCAAGCAGCAAATATGATACAAATGGTTTTATAGAGATAAACATGTTTTGTCAGATTAGATTCATCACTTGGCAAACCAACTTTTGTGAATGTGTTCAGTCAAATTCAAAGTTGTGTGGCCCCTCTGTGTATAAAAGTATTAGGTTATTATTCACCAGGTGTCAGTCAAACAGTTGCTTGATGAGGCAGTAGTAATATTAGCTCGACTGCAGTATTTTCAGATCATGGAGACTGGAGTTTGCTTTCACAAATGTAATGATGTCAGTCACTGCACACAGACACAAAATGCACATGCAGTGAACTAAATATTTCTTGTTTTAATTTAAAATGTGACTTGTGTACACCAACATTTTGTAAACGTTCAGTTAAATGTTAAGGGAAAAGTGTGCACCCCACCTCAGGCCCATAGTTACTACATAAACGTTAGAAAACATGAGCAGCTCTGCCATTTTCCATTTGTAAAAGTAGCTCTCAAGGGAAAAATGGTTGGCGACCCCTGCTGCAGGGTTAGGGACAGTAGCTCAGTAGGTAGACTGCATTGCATACTGCTGTTGTTTCCTTGGGCAAGACGCTTCACCCACCTTGCCTGTATGCATTGTGTTAGTGTAAATGGCAGCCACATCTATGTCAGTCTGCCCCGAGGCACCTTTAAATTGTGTCTAAATGCAGGTTCCGGTGTGCTTTATTTCTTTTTGAATTTGTATATTTTTGTAGTTTTTGATAGCGCTGCCTACTTTCTTTTCAAAAGGAGGAGAGTCTGGTTCCTCAGCCGCAGCAAACAGTTTCCACTCAGTCGTCTTGAACCCAGCCTATCACAGCCGTTTTACTGGCAATGTCTTTGGCAGTCTTCATCACGCCACATGGAGAAATAATAGCAATGAATTTGGAAGATAACTGCGGGATAGACAGATAGATAGATAGATACTTTATTCATCCCCATCAGGAGAAATTCAGGTGTCTGGTAACATACACAAACACATAATCAAACCATACTCAGTGAGGCAATAATAAAAAACATAATAAATAAATGGATTAAAAGTTGCTAGCAATAGTAATAAAATGCACCTTTAACAAGATCTAATATAAAGTCTTATGGCAGTATTGAATATTTCTACATAGCTTTGCGTATTACCATTAAACTTATATTTTGATGTACTACTGCTAAGGTTAATAACGTTTCAACATTAGTAATAATAATACTTTGATTTTATGT
>CM036242.1:2809478-2823577 GCA_020698575.1 Bostrychus sinensis
CTGCTACTACTGCTACTACTACTACTACTACTACTACTACTGCTACTACTACTACTACTACTACTGCTACTGCTACTGTAGTACTGACCAGTCCAGTTTGTGGTCGAGCTGAACTCCCAGATATTTATAAGATGGAACCACCTCAATGCTTTCTCCATCAATGCTGACAGGAGACGGGTTCCCTTCTTCCTGTCAAAGTCCACAATCATTTCCTTTGTTTTTGACACGTTCAACATGAGTCGATTGCATTTGCTCCGGTCTATAAAATCAGAGATGAGGGACTGCGTTGGTCTAACACTGAACTCTGCAGTTCAGGTTTCTTTAGCTTGTTTTCTCCTCCTTTTGGATGCTCTGCCATGATAAAAGTCTACTAGCTCACCAGCTTCTGTGATGGCTAACCTGCTTTCTCATGAGACTTCAGGGACTCCGAGTCAGTGCTCCCATTCTTGCAAGGCTGAGTTTTTGCCAAGATACACTAGAGGTGGGCAGGACTCCAAAACTGTAGTTAGTAATAGGGCAGAATGATTAAAAAAAATTAAATAAAAAGATCGAATTGCAATTTTTCTGACATATATTGTGACGAGATTTGTGAAAAATATTTTTTTGCATTTACACTTAAGAAATCACAAAATATGAACTGCTGAAGTAATATTAGAAATCACATGACTTGCAGATTATGTCTGAAGAGGTTTAAACTAAGGCTGCAAGAACTAATCAGATTAATCAATTATTATTGGTTATTGAAATAATCATCACTAATTTAGAAATAAATTAATTGCTGAGGTATTGTGATGCTCTGAAATATGCCATGAGCAGAGAGAGGAGGATTTATTACTAACACAGAGCAGTAAAGCAACAAAAATTGTCAAAAACAATGTATATTTTGTGTTTTTGATTAAAAATATCCGTGTGTGTGTATGGGCTGCCCCTCACATGGGACAGCTTCGTTTGGTTCAAATTTTGTTAAAAGATTAAGTGATTTTAAGTAGTATTATTACCAATTTTTAACTGGAACTATAAAACACTTCAAGTTTTTAATCACTTTACTCACGCTTCACTGTACCATTATTACTCAATTACTTGAAAAATTAATGACAGATTCATTGATTATCAAAATAATCATTAGTTTCAGCCGTAGTTTAAACTACAGCTGTTGCACATTTTATACTTATTAAGACTTTGTGGAGACGCAGTACCGGTCCTGAATATTTCGGGGCCCTAAGCAGGACAGGTTTGAAGTTTCTCTCATTTTTGAGATCATTTAAATTTTACTACATAACATTTTAATTTCTTTAAAACACTGACTATTTTTCTATGAATGCTTTGGACATTTATTAAATTTGCAAACTTAGCAAGGAGGGGTCCCAGGTAAACAGGAAGTAAAACACATTAATACACAGACTGCAAAGGCCCCCACTTTCAGATAACTCGCTCAAAAATGACAAGCAGCATCTTATAACCAGAATATTCATCAAATTAATCAAAACAGCAAATAAATATAAGCTTTTGGGACAGGGCCTGTACATTTGGGGGCCCTAAGTAGAACAAGTTTGGGGGCCAAGCCTCTCAGTCATTTTTTAGACCAATAAAATTGTACTTTTATATCTTTTATTTCACTGAGTTTTGAGGATGAATGTGTTGAAACACAGACCCACTCAAAAATGACAAAAACAAGCAGAATATTCATTAAAAAGAGACAACAAAAACATTTTTTTACTCACCAAATTTAACTTTCATACATCTAAAAACTTTACTCACTATCTTTATTTTTTCCAGCTCATCTTACAGCAACTGACTCCACTGTTCAGAAAAAGTATTTTTGATAATAATAAAAACTAAATATACTACATTTAACAAAAGAATAACTTTTTGTGAACTCTGTAAGTTGGCTGTAAGATGAGTAAAAAAATAATGATAGAGAGAAAAACTTAAAAATTAGAAGTTTTTAGACGTATGAACATCAAATTAAGTGGAAAACTTGAGATTTTGAGTTGGCCCCAAAAATCTTGAGGGATCCTTTGCCTTGAGTTGTTGAGTTTTTGCAGCAATTTTTTTTTTTTACAGTGCATTTGTTTAAAAATATAACTTTAAAACACTTTTTAGCCAATAGTCGGTGTCTTTTGTAATGTTTTTATAGAAATATATGGAGAAAAACATGAAAATAAAATTTGGGATGGAGGGAAGTTGTATTGTTGGGAGTCCAGGTGGGATTTTGGTAAATTTAAGGCGGACCATGACGCTCCTGACTTTGGGAATGGCTGCTCTGTAGGAAGGGAGACTATGATTTTGATAAAATTTTGACTGATTGTTGAGTCCTGGTGAGGCTGGGACCTGGACGGGGAGCAGCTTTAACTTGCAATCCCTTTATCTGACTTCAGGACAAACTGAACAATGTCCAAGTGCGAAAAGTTCATATTTGGTTTTTGATAAGGGCCTGAAGTGTGCTCCCCTGTGCACCTGCGCCCGCTCTCCCAAAACCACGGCGTGTCACGTCAGAATAATGATTACGCCTGAGTCCTCCACAGCTTTTTATTCATAAGCTCTATCACAACATTCTGTTCCATTTATAGAGCGGCCTGTCCAGACACATACCTGGCACCGGCGCACGAACAGAAGCTCGGTGAGCGCGCTCCTGTCCAGATCTGCTCTTTCCACCGCATAGACTTGCTCCTGAATGCACCGCTACAGCTCCTGCACGATGGAACTCCCAACAGTACGTACAGAAACTAAAGAAACTAAAGAAACTAAAGCTCTAAGGTCATTACTGTCCACAAAAGTTTGTTTTAGAAAAGCACAATGCCCAGGTAAACACTGACAAGCCATGACAAGCCACGACCCAAATAAACGAGATCTTTAAACTCAAACACTAAAAAGAACACATTTAAAGGTCCCATTATATTTTCATTAGTTTGAATACAGGTTATTGGTATTGATATTAGTTTTTTTTCAGGCTTTTTGAAACAGGTTTGGACACATTTACATTAGTGTTTCACATTTTATAACTTAAAATATGCAAAAGTTTGGGCTCCCCTCTGAGGTTGCATAATAATTTTCTCTGTCTTCACAAAAACAGAGGTATGTCATTCATTTTCCAGTGACATCTGAGTTCTACAGAGTTTTCCTAACAACAATTTTTAGTGTAGCACTATTGAGGTGGATGAAATTAAATGAAATATATAAAAAAGCATTATACACTGTAAAAGAAAATCTGCAAATTTTACGGTAAAAAATTGGCAGCTGTGGTTGCCAGAATTCTACTGTAAAAACTACAAGAGGCCTGTATTTCCTTTTACAGTATAATTTTATCACAAATGTTGTTTTTACAGTTTTTGACTTGAGTTTTTATTATTATTTACTGCAAATTAAAGTTATTATCTTTCAAAAAAATAGATTAATGTATATTTTAGTTTGTGACTTACGTTTTAATCAACATTTACTGTAAAATTTAAAGTTATTATCTTTTCAAAAGGTGTTAAACTGTAATAAACACAGGACTCGGATTTTTTTTAACAGTGCAATACTGTAGACATTACAAAAAATAAAACTAAAAAATACAATTTTGCCTTATTTTTAATATTACAGTTAATTACCGTAACCAAAACAGTATTTTACCGATATATTAACTACGGTCTTTTACTGTTGAGATTTTACAGATTTTTACCATGAAATCTACAGATATTTTTTTACAGTGTAGCACTATTGAGGTGAGATGAAATTAAATGAAATATATAAAAAAGCATTATAAGTTTGCTGAATGAATGCATGTAACTTCTCAAAATGGATTACTTGCAACACAAAACTTGTAAGATTAGTGAGTTAGGCCTTGAACTTAGACATAAACAGGTGCAGTCAAAAATGAGAAAAGATATTTATTCCTCCTGCAGCCCTAAGACAGTTTTTGATGTTCTGCAGCAGTTTTTTGTGGATAACTTTTGCTGTGTTGATTCAAATGGCATAGATTTTGCCCCAGGTGTGTATTTTTGGATGAATTTTCAGATTTTTTCTTAAAAAGGTGCCTAAAAAAATAGTCACACCTTTACCCCTAACCCCAAATTCACACCGAAAACGTCACGGTGGCGTTGCAGCAGCAGATGGTTTTACGTGCGTCTTTTCAAAAGCGTCAGTTCACACCGAAAACTTCAGAGCGACGTCTGTGGATCTGCTCCCTGTTTTACCAACTTCATTCCTATAATCGGTGGATATTCTTGCTTCTTCACATGGTTAAGCAGAAATATTACAAACTGATTTATACCAAACTATTTTTGTTTGAATAAAATGTACTTTTATCTATAGTACGTGACCAGTTACGCGATCAGACAACAGAACTACTGTCGTGCTAGAAGTAGAATTACAATCTTTTTGTGTCTTAAAGTTAATGTTAAAGTTCTCCACCTCAAGAATTAACTTCTCGTCGTTCACGGTGCAACATTCACTGAAGTCCTTGGTGCGATGCGCGTCAGTCATACATTTAGAAAACCTTTATTTTGAAAGTGTAGCGGAGGTTTATTTTGACATTCGGTGCCTGTTTCCCGTGTTTCTCGGCTGTAGCGCTGCCGGTCGACGCTGGAAAAATAGAACTCCGAGCTAATGTGAGCGTAGCGTCGCAGGGAGTCGGTCGTAAGACGTCCCCGGTGTGAACGGTCAGAGTGAATAAAACAGAAAGCAGTTCACTCGCGTCTGACGCTGCTGCTTTGCTGTGAAAAGACATTTTTTGTGCCATTGTCTTCCATTAAAACAACATTTTTATTCTACACTGTCACTGCAATATAATTTCACATTTTTATCAAGTGTTTCATGGATTCATGACAGTGAGGGATTGGAATTTTAGCTTTTATTGTTTTTCACTAGGTGTCATTTCCCCATATATGGCAGACAGAGGTATAAATGTGGAGATGGCCACATTAGTGTTTGTATAAATGATCAAGCCTACAAGGAAAATAAAAAACATTTGGGTGTGTTTTAGGGTTGTCATAAATTGGTGTGAAAGTGTTTGTTGAGAAAATGTTGAGAAAAATCCAAAATGTAGTTCTTACAGAGATGTGCACATCAGGGCAAAGTAGAAAAAGGTCCCAGACTGAGCAGAGGCAGAGGTTTGTGCTGGATGTGTCTGCACCACACAAACTGGAATTTAAGGCTTACATTTCATAAACAGAATGAAATTTTTGCTGTGTGTGATGAGGACTGAGGTTAATCATTGCAACCTTGAAAAAAATGGAATTGATCATTAGGTAATTTTTCTATAGCAGTCTTTATTGGTGGATTTTTTGTGCTTAGGGCAAAAGGTGAGACTAAAAAGTTAGGGCTGTAGGAGGATTAAGGTGGTAATCAGGAAATGGAAGGAAACAGGCAAAGTTAAGGCCAAGAAAAATACCAGAGAGACACAGGCGAGGAATGGTGAGGATGGTTAAAGACGAGCCACAGATCACCTCCACAGACCTACAACATCATCCTGCTGCAGATGTTTCTGTACATGGCTCAGAAATTCAGAACACTCTGCACAAAGAACAGCTGTATGAGCTGTATGTGGCGTGGCATCTCCCTCCCATACAGCTGCTCTTTGTGCAGAGTGCTCTGATTGGTTGAATGATGTTTTGAGAGCCACATGCAGCTCTTTACACACCTGACATCCGCTTATGTAAAGTAAATAAAATAAAACAACCTGCATCTGCATCATGTTGCTAATTTGAAATAAAACATTCTTGGTTTCAGTTATAGCAACTAAAAGGCCCCACACAGACCAGGGAATTGAACCTAGGACCTTCTTGCTATGAGGCAAGAGTGCTAACGACTACAAACTTTACAAGAGTAAGCATGACCTCACATTCTGTTAACTATAACTTATCAGGAAAACCACAACACAACCACAGCATCACCCATGGTTCAGAGAATTCACTCTTTACAGGTGACCATGCATAATATACAGTAAATATACACTGAATATACTGTATAATGTATTAGTATGGTGTTTGCTGCTGTCAGCTACAGACTGATGTGAGTGTCATCTGTGTGTATGACTGTAATAACTCTAACAAGGCACTCAGGTCACCCCTCCTCCTCCTCCCTCCTCTCTCTAATCGCCCTCCAAAGGCTGCAGGGCACTGTGGTCCCAGGCTTTAACCTCAGGTCTTTAACCTCAATCTGGTCTACGTGGTGGGATGGGTAAAGACCCAGGTGGGACAGGTCCACAGCCAGCCAGGTCTAGAGCCTGGTGGGACGGGTCTAGAGCCTGGTGGGACGGGTCTAGAGCCCGGTGGGACGGGTCTAGAGCCTGGTGGGACGGGTCTAGAGCCTGGTGGGACGGGCCTATAGCCAGGTGGGACGGGTCTAGAGCCTGGTGGGACGGGTCTAAAGCCCGGTGGGACGGGTCTAGAGCCTGGTGGGACGGGTCTAGAGCCTGGTGGGACGGGTCTAGAGCCTGGTGGGATGGGTCTAGAGCCATGGGGACGGGTCTAGAGCCCGGTGGGACGGGTCTAGAGCCTGGTGGGACGGGTCTAGAGCCTGGTGGGACGGGCCTATAGCCAGGTGGGACGGGTCTAGAGCCTGGTGGGATGGGTCTAGAGCCATGGGGACGGGTCTAGAGCCCGGTGGGACGGGCCTATAGCCAGGTGGGACGGGTCTAGAGCCTGTTGGGACGGGTCTAAAGCCCGGTGGGACGGGTCTAGAGCCCGGTGGGACGGGTCTAGAGCCCGGTGGGACGGGTCTAGAGCCCGGTGGGACGGGTCTAGAGCCCGGTGGGACGGGTCTAAAGCCCGGTGGGACGGGTCTAAAGCCCGGTGGGACGGGTCTAGAGCCCGGTGGGACGGGTCTAGAGCCCGGTGGGACGGGTCTAAAGCCTGGTGGGACGGGTCTAGAGCCTGGTGGGACGGGTCTAAAGCCTGGTGGGACAGGTCTAAAGCCTGGTGGGACGGGTCTAGAGCCTGGTGGGACGGGCCTAAAGCCTGGTGGGACAGGTCTAGAACCATAGGGACAGGTCTAGAGCCATGGGGACGGGTCTAGAGCCCGGTGGGACGGGTCTAAAGCCTGGTGGGACGGGTCTAGAGCCTGGTGGGACGGGTCTAGAGCCTGGTGGGACGGGTCTAGAGCCTGGTGGGACGGGTCTAGAGCCTGGTGGGACGGGTCTAGAGCCATGGGGACGGGTCTAGAGCCTGGTGGAATGGGTCTAGAGCCATGGGGACGGGTCTAGAGCCCGGTGGGACGGGTCTAGAGCCCGGTGGGACGGGTCTAGAGCCTGGTGGGACGGGCCTATAGCCAGGTGGGACGGGTCTAGAGCCTGGTGGGACGGGTCTAAAGCCCGGTGGGCCGGGTCTAGAGCCCGGTGGGCCGGGTCTAGAGCCCGGTGGGACGGGTCTAGAGCCCGGTGGGACGGGTCTAGAGCCCGGTGGGACGGGTCTAGAGCCCGGTGGGACGGGTCTAGAGCCTGGTGGGATGGGTCTAGAGCCATGGGGACGGGTCTAGAGCCCGGTGGGACGGGTCTAGAGCCTGGTGGGACGGGTCTAGAGCCCGGTGGGACGGGCCTATAGCCAGGTGGGACGGGTCTAGAGCCTGGTGGGATGGGTCTAGAGCCATGGGGACGGGTCTAGAGCCCGGTGGGACGGGCCTATAGCCAGGTGGGACGGGTCTAGAGCCTGGTGGGATGGGTCTAAAGCCCGGTGGGACGGGTCTAGAGCCTGGTGGGACGGGTCTAAAGCCCGGTGGGACGGGTCTAGAGCCTGGTGGGACGGGTCTAGAGCCTGGTGGGACGGGTCTAGAGCCTGGTGGGATGGGTCTAGAGCCATGGGGACGGGTCTAGAGCCCGGTGGGACGGGTCTAGAGCCTGGTGGGACGGGTCTAGAGCCTGGTGGGACGGGCCTATAGCCAGGTGGGACGGGTCTAGAGCCTGGTGGGACGGGTCTAAAGCCCGGTGGGACGGGTCTAGAGCCTGGTGGGACGGGTCTAGAGCCTGGTGGGACGGGTCTAGAGCCTGGTGGGATGGGTCTAGAGCCATGGGGACGGGTCTAGAGCCCGGTGGGACGGGTCTAGAGCCTGGTGGGACGGGTCTAGAGCCTGGTGGGACGGGCCTATAGCCAGGTGGGACGGGTCTAGAGCCTGGTGGGATGGGTCTAGAGCCATGGGGACGGGTCTAGAGCCCGGTGGGACGGGCCTATAGCCAGGTGGGACGGGTCTAGAGCCTGTTGGGACGGGTCTAAAGCCCGGTGGGACGGGTCTAGAGCCCGGTGGGACGGGTCTAGAGCCCGGTGGGACGGGTCTAAAGCCTGGTGGGACGGGTCTAGAGCCTGGTGGGACGGGTCTAAAGCCTGGTGGGACAGGTCTAAAGCCTGGTGGGACGGGTCTAGAGCCTGGTGGGACGGGCCTAAAGCCTGGTGGGACAGGTCTAGAACCATGGGGACAGGTCTAGAGCCATGGGGACGGGTCTAGAGCCCGGTGGGACGGGTCTAAAGCCTGGTGGGACGGGTCTAGAGCCTGGTGGGACGGGTCTAGAGCCTGGTGGGACGGGTCTAGAGCCTGGTGGGACGGGTCTAGAGCCTGGTGGGACGGGTCTAGAGCCATGGGGACGGGTCTAGAGCCTGGTGGGATGGGTCTAGAGCCATGGGGACGGGTCTAGAGCCCGGTGGGACGGGTCTAGAGCCATGGGGACGGGTCTAGAGCCCGGTGGGACGGGCCTATAGCCAGGTGGAACGGGTCTAGAGCCTGGTGGGATGGGTCTAAAGCCCGGTGGGACGGGTCTAGAGCCTGGTGGGACGGGTCTAAAGCCCGGTGGGACGGGTCTAGAGCCTGGTGGGACGGGTCTAGAGCCTGGTGGGACGGGTCTAGAGCCTGGTGGGATGGGTCTAGAGCCATGGGGACGGGTCTAGAGCCCGGTGGGACGGGTCTAGAGCCTGGTGGGACGGGTCTAGAGCCTGGTGGGACGGGCCTATAGCCAGGTGGGACGGGTCTAGAGCCTGGTGGGACGGGTCTAAAGCCCGGTGGGACGGGTCTAGAGCCTGGTGGGACGGGTCTAGAGCCTGGTGGGACGGGTCTAGAGCCTGGTGGGATGGGTCTAGAGCCATGGGGACGGGTCTAGAGCCCGGTGGGACGGGTCTAGAGCCTGGTGGGACGGGTCTAGAGCCTGGTGGGACGGGCCTATAGCCAGGTGGGACGGGTCTAGAGCCTGGTGGGATGGGTCTAGAGCCATGGGGACGGGTCTAGAGCCCGGTGGGACGGGCCTATAGCCAGGTGGGACGGGTCTAGAGCCTGTTGGGACGGGTCTAAAGCCCGGTGGGATGGGTCTAGAGCCCGGTGGGACGGGTCTAGAGCCCGGTGGGACGGGTCTAGAGCCCGGTGGGACGGGTCTAGAGCCCGGTGGGACGGGTCTAGAGCCCGGTGGGACGGGTCTAAAGCCCGGTGGGACGGGTCTAAAGCCCGGTGGGACGGGTCTAGAGCCCGGTGGGACGGGTCTAGAGCCCGGTGGGACGGGTCTAAAGCCTGGTGGGACGGGTCTAGAGCCTGGTGGGACGGGTCTAAAGCCTGGTGGGACAGGTCTAAAGCCTGGTGGGACGGGTCTAGAGCCTGGTGGGACGGGCCTAAAGCCTGGTGGGACAGGTCTAGAACCATGGGGACAGGTCTAGAGCCATGGGGACGGGTCTAGAGCCCGGTGGGACGGGTCTAAAGCCTGGTGGGACGGGTCTAGAGCCTGGTGGGACGGGTCTAGAGCCTGGTGGGACGGGTCTAGAGCCTGGTGGGACGGGTCTAGAGCCTGATGGGACGGGTCTAGAGCCATGGGGACGGGTCTAGAGCCTGGTGGGATGGGTCTAGAGCCATGGGGACGGGTCTAGAGCCCGGTGGGACGGGTCTAGAGCCTGGTGGGACGGGTCTAGAGCCTGGTGGGACGGGCCTATAGCCAGGTGGGACGGGTCTAGAGCCTGGTGGGACGGGTCTAAAGCCCGGTGGGCCGGGTCTAGAGCCCGGTGGGACGGGTCTAGAGCCTGGTGGGACGGGTCTAGAGCCTGGTGGGACGGGTCTAGAGCCTGGTGGGATGGGTCTAGAGCCATGGGGACGGGTCTAGAGCCCGGTGGGACGGGTCTAGAGCCTGGTGGGACGGGTCTAGAGCCCGGTGGGACGGGCCTATAGCCAGGTGGGACGGGTCTAGAGCCTGGTGGGATGGGTCTAGAGCCATGGGGACGGGTCTAGAGCCCGGTGGGACGGGCCTATAGCCAGGTGGGACGGGTCTAGAGCCTGGTGGGATGGGTCTAAAGCCCGGTGGGACGGGTCTAGAGCCTGGTGGGACGGGTCTAAAGCCCGGTGGGACGGGTCTAGAGCCTGGTGGGACGGGTCTAGAGCCTGGTGGGACGGGTCTAGAGCCTGGTGGGACGGGTCTAAAGCCTGGTGGGACGGGTCTAAAGCCTGGTGGGACGGGTCTAGAGCCTGGTGGGACGGGTCTAGAGCCTGGTGGGACGGGTCTAAAGCCTGGTGGGACGGGTCTAGAGCCTGGTGGGACGGGTCTAAAGCCTGGTGGGACAGGTCTAAAGCCTGGTGGGACGGGTCTAGAGCCTGGTGGGACGGGCCTAAAGCCTGGTGGGACAGGTCTAGAACCATGGGGACAGGTCTAGAGCCATGGGGACGGGTCTAGAGCCCGGTGGGACGGGTCTAAAGCCTGGTGGGACGGGTCTAGAGCATGGTGGGACAAGTCTAAAGCCTGGTGGGACGGGTCTAGAGCCTGGTGGGACGGGCCTAAAGCCTGGTGGGACAGGTCTAGAGCCATGGGGACGGGTCTAGAGCCATGGGGACGGGTCTAGAGCCCGGTGGGACGGGTCTAAAGCCTGGTGGGACGGGTCTAAAGCCTGGTGGGACAGGTCTAAAGCTAGGTGGGACGGGTCTAGAGCCTGGTGGGACGGGTCTAAAGCCTGGTGGGACGGGTCTAGAGCCTGGTGGGACGGGTCTAAAGCCTAGTGGGACGGGTCTAAAACCTGGTGGGACAGGTCTAGAGCCAGGTGGGACGGGTCTAAAGCCTGGTGGGACGGGTCTAGAGCCTGGTGGGACGGGTCTAAAGCCTGGTGGGATGGGTCTAAAGCCTGGTGGGACAGGTCTAAAGCCTGGTGGGACAGGTCTAGAGCCAGGTGGGACGGGTCTAAAGCCTGGTGGGACGGGTCTAGAGCCTGGTGGGACTGGTCTAAAGCCTGGTGGGACGGGTCTAAAGCCTGGTGGGACAGGTCTAGAGCCAGGTGGGACGGGTCTAAAGCCTGGTGGGACGGGTCTAGAGCCTGGTGGGACTGGTCTAAAGCCTGGTGGGACGGGTCTAGAGCCTGGTGGGACGGGTCTAGAGCCAGGTGGGTCCACATGCCCTGATCTGTCATCTCCCCAGAGAGGAACTCCTGCGCTGCTCTGGGGCAGCACGCTCAGACTTGCCAACAACTGCACTAAACAATTTCACAGGCCATTAAAGAGCTGACAGACGAGTCAGAGAAAGATTAGGGGTTTGATTTGGGAATGCTCTGTGCTTGCAGCGCTCTCTTTCTTTCTCAGGCCGGATTCCTCTGTCCCGAGTTGGCACGGCGCCCGGCTCAGTGGCAGCTCGGCAGCCGTTCCGCTCGCTGTGGAAACTCCGGCTCTCTGGAAACTGCCAGTTGTTGCTCACACATTGGGAAAGAAGCGGTTTCGAGAGACACAGTGACGGCACAAAGGGATTTGAGAAGGAGAGAGTCCACCACAGCTCTGCTCGTGTGAACCAACACCAGCCATGTTATGATCATAAACCATAAAGACTGCTGCAGAGTTTCTATAAAAGTATCTCAGATGTTATGAGTGAAGGAGCTGTCACAAACACAAGGCAGACATGCAAGAGTTCAGTTCAAGTCCAAACAAACCAATGCTTCTCTGCTTGGAAATGGAAAAACAGCTTGTACTTGGAATGATTAACCTGTTCCCAGTACACTGTGTATCGTTCCTACCTCTGCTATGACACCATTAATAATACAATATCTGACTATTAATACAGGATTTGGAGGATTAGGACAAACAGCGCTACCAACTGAGCTACTGACGCTCTTAAATCAACTTTTCTGAGCTTTCTCCCATGTTATAATGTTGTTCCCTCATCAAAAACAGACCTGAAGTTGTGTTTTGTTTCAATCACATCTGTATGATTAATCCTGAATTCTCTGGCATTGAGTTTCTGAGGCCTCAGAACGCTTGTTTCTACAAACCTCTGCCCACTCCAGGAAGCACTGACCAATCAACAACAAGCCCTCTACATCCAGTCTGTTACTTTTGGAGTAAAATGGCTACATACAAAAAGTTAAAGGAAGATTTCTTTTTTATTATGTTCAAAAGAGGGCAACACTCTGCTGCCCTCTGCTGGTCTGTTCACCTGTTTCTTAATGGCACCAGGAGACTTTAAACGTTTTTTTTAGTCACATAATGTTTTTAAAGGTTGCTGTTATTCTAGAAGCGACGAAAATTTGTTTAAAAATAAGAATAAAAGCAGAATACCCCAGGGGAGACTGGGGCTGATGTCTCAGGTTTGGTTGTCTTGCACACTAGAGGGCGCTGTGATTTGATGTTGTTAGGCATCCTGCTTATTCGCATTATTCATTTTCTCATTTAAACTAATAACATTAAGGTGAGGTCTGACTCATTTTTAAGTCTGATTTTGTTTTTTGTTTTTAAAGCTTGCAGGTTCTTAGAAAAACCTAACATTTAGCAAAAAGCCAAAGATCGTAGCTTTAAGTTAGGTCATATTTTAGCTTGCATGTGTTAGCGCAGCGTGTTCGTCAGGAGCTGGGGCTGCTGGGGCTTGGTTGTCAGAGACGGTGACTGGGTTTCTAGACCCAAAAACTGGGACACATATTTGTTCAAAAATCCCACTGCTTTTGAACTCACCAGTGACAACAAACCAGTTTCTGTCATGTAATTCAAATGATATGAAGCTAGGGCTTAAAATTTGAATTTGATGGCAATTTATTAACAAAAATAATGATGTGGTGAATAAATTTAGTGACAAAAGTCTTTAGACAAACGCGTTCTTGTTTCCTAATGTGTTTCTTTTGGTTAAAATAGGGACAGCTGGGACATGGTTTGTTAAAAAGTGGGACAGACAAGGAGACTAAAACTGTGACTGTCCCCATTAAACAGAGACAACTGTGGCAAGAGTCAAGGCAAGGCTACAACATTGTTGTAATATTTTGTTATGTCCATATTCAATAAAGCAGTAGCTTTGTTCAGCTCTGTAAATTCCTCCATTTTACAGCTCATCACAGAGTATAAAAGCCTAAACAATGGCCTTGCTCAAACCATGGTTAGAATAGATCAGGCACTGATGGTTATGTATTTCTACATTTATTTTATCTTTTTATTCCAAAAAACAACAACAAAAAAAGTTATACATATTTTTAAAAAACATATTTTCGCACTGAAACTCGTTTGAAAGAGCGGGGACCAACCCTCACTGTCACAGGGCTCAGGTGTCTTTGATGTTAATAACTTTTTATTACAAGAAAAGAAAAAAATTAATAAAAAAGAAAGGGATGCCCAGTTCAAGTCGAGACTGTCAGCTTTCATTTAGCTCTGAATGTGTCTTGAAAGATTTTTGGAGGATGTGTTATTTACCCTGGAGTAACAAGTGTGCCAACCATCCCCGGGCTCCACACACGCGCTGCGCACCAAACGAGGCATAAAAGCAAGGGTTTTATCTCTCACGCGTGTCACAATGTTGGATAATCCACAGTAAGTTCTGAATCTCATTAGCTGTTGCTGAGCGCGTGAGGCTCCGGGCAGAATTCCTCTGAGCAGAGCGAGCATCTCCTCCGCGAGCGGCGGAGGCAAACTGGCACGAGCTGCTGGTCAAAGTGTCCAGGGTCTCGTGCCAGGGTTCGGCTCAGTGTCAACTGCTCCAAAACCCCATTAAGGCTCGCGCACAAAGCCCGCCTGTGCGCGTGGACCTGTTGGACGGAAGCTGCGGGCTGCACTTGTTTACTCTGAGCCCCGCAGCGCGCACTGAGGACGGACCGAGCCGCGCACTCAGCCCGCTGCCGGAGCCTCGCACACACCGAGACACGCT
Organism: Bostrychus sinensis; assembly: GCA_020698575.1. NCBI lineage: Eukaryota > Metazoa > Chordata > Actinopteri > Gobiiformes > Eleotridae > Bostrychus > Bostrychus sinensis. The sequence goes on from CM036242.1 coordinate 2,823,511, forward strand.
CCACGCAGCCTGACGCGTGCCCCCACCGCGAGCGCACACCTGTGGCTCTCCGCACATCGCGCACACC
>CM036242.1:2823602-2966102 GCA_020698575.1 Bostrychus sinensis
GGTCGATATATGGTATATTTAATGGTCTAACTCTGGAGATCCTGGTATATGGTCTCATTTAAGAGGTCTATAGAGGAAGAGATACTGGTAAGCGATTGAAATCTAATGCATAGTCCTACATGGTCTCTTTCTCTGGTCTCTCTCTGGTCTCTCTCTGGTCTCTCTCTGGTCTCTCTCTGGTCTCTTTCTCTGGTCTCTCTCTGGTCTCTCTCTGGTCTCTTTCTCTGGTCTCTCTCTGGTCTCTCTCTGGTCTCTTTCTCTGGTCTCTCTCTGGTCTCTCTCTGGTCTCTCTCTGGTCTCTCTCTAGTCTCTCTCTAGTCTCTCTCTAGTCTCTCTGGTCTCTCTGGTCTCTCTCTAGTCTCTCTCTAGTCTCTCTGGTCTCTCTCTGGTCTCTTTCTCTGGTCTCTTTCTCTGGTCTCTTTCTCTGGTCTCTCTCTGGTCTCTCTCTGGTCTCTTTCTCTGGTCTCTCTCTGGTCTCTCTCTGGTCTCTTTCTCTGGTCTCTCTCTGGTCTCTCTCTAGTCTCTCTGGTCTCTCTGGTCTCTCTCTAGTCTCTCTCTAGTCTCTCTGGTCTCTTTCTCTGGTCTCTTTCTCTGGTCTCTTTCTCTGGTCTCTTTCTCTGGTCTCTTTCTCTGGTCTCTTTCTCTGGTCTCTTTCTCTGGTCTCTCTCTGGTCTCTTTCTCTGGTCTCTCTCTGGTCTCTCTCTGGTCTCTCTCTGGTCTCTCTCTAGTCTCTCTCTAGTCTCTCTCTAGTCTCTCTCTAGTCTCTCTAGTCTCTCTCTAGTCTCTCTGGTCTCTCTCTAGTCTCTCTCTAGTCTCTCTGGTCTCTTTCTCTGGTCTCTTTCTCTGGTCTCTTTCTCTGGTCTCTTTCTCTGGTCTCTTTCTCTGGTCTCTTTCTCTGGTCTCTTTCTCTGGTCTCTCTCTGGTCTCTTTCTCTGGTCTCTCTCTGGTCTCTTTCTCTGGTCTCTCTCTGGTCTCTCTCTAGTCTCTCTCTAGTCTCTCTCTAGTCTCTCTCTAGTCTCTCTAGTCTCTCTCTAGTCTCTCTGGTCTCTCTCTAGTCTCTCTCTAGTCTCTCTGGTCTCTTTCTCTGGTCTCTTTCTCTGGTCTCTTTCTCTGGTCTCTTTCTCTGGTCTCTTTCTCTGGTCTCTTTCTCTGGTCTCTCTCTGGTCTCTTTCTCTGGTCTCTCTCTGGTCTCTTTCTCTGGACTCTCTCTGGTCTCTTTCTCTGGACTCTCTCTGGTCTCTTTCTCTGGTCTCTCTCTGGTCTCTCTCTGGTCTCTCTCTGGTCTCTCTCTAGTCTCTCTCTAGTCTCTCTCTAGTCTCTCTAGTCTCTCTCTAGTCTCTCTGGTCTCTCTCTAGTCTCTCTCTAGTCTCTCTGGTCTCGTTCTCTGGTCTCTTTCTCTGGTCTCTTTCTCTGGTCTCTTTCTCTGGTCTCTTTCTCTGGTCTCTTTCTCTGGTCTCTTTCTCTGGTCTCTTTCTCTGGTCTCTTTCTCTGGTCTCTCTCTGGTCTCTCTCTGGTCTCTTTCTCTGGTCTCTCTCTGGTCTCTCTCTGGTCTCTCTCTGGTCTCTCTCTGGTCTCTCTCTAGTCTCTCTCTTGTCTCTCTCTAGTCTCTCTCTAGTCTCTCTTTGGTCTCTCTCTGGTCTCTCTCTGGTCTCTCTCTGGTCTCTCTCTGGTCTCTCTCTGGTCTCTCTCTGGTCTCTCTCTGGTCTCTCTGGTCTCTCTGGTCTCTCTCTAGTCTCTCTCTGGTCTCTCTCTGGTCTCTCTGGTCTCTCTGGTCTCTCTCTGGTCTCTCTCTGGTCTCTCTCTAGTCTCTCTCTAGTCTCTCTCTAGTTTCTCTCTGGTCTCTCTCTCTGGTCTCTCTCTGGTCTCTCTCTGGTCTCTCTCTGGTCTCTCTCTGGTCTCTCTCTCTGGTCTCTCTCTGGTCTCTCTCTGGTCTCTCTCTGGTCTCTCTCTAGTCTCTCTCTGGTCTCTCTCTGGTCTCTCTCTGGTCTCTCTCTAGTCTCTCTCTAGTTTCTCTCTGGTCTCTCTCTCTGGTCTCTCTCTAGTCTCTCTCTGGTCTCTCTCTGGTCTCTCTCTGGTCTCTCTCTGGTCTCTCTCTAGTCTCTCTCTAGTTTCTCTCTGGTCTCTCTCTCTGGTCTCTCTCTAGTCTCTCTCTGGTCTCTCTCTGGTCTCTCTCTGGTCTCTCTCTAGTTTCTCTCTGGTCTCTTTCTCTGGTCTCTCTCTCTGGTCTCTCTCTCTGGTCTCTCTCTGGTCTCTCTCTAGTCTCTCTCTAGTCTCTCTCTAGTTTCTCTCTGGTCTCTTTCTCTGGTCTCTCTCTCTGGTCTCTCTCTAGTCTCTCTCTGGTCTCTCTCTGGTCTCTCTCTGGTCTCTCTCTGGTCTCTCTGAAAATAATCAACTCATAATTAGTCAGTAATATATTTATAGACTAAAACATTATTAATTCAATCACAGGCCTGGCCCTGGTCTCTCTGGTCCTGACCCTGGTCTCTCTGGTCCTGGTCTCTCTGGTCCTGGTCCTGGTCTCTCTGGTCCTGGTCCTGGTGTCTCTGGTCCTGGTCTCTCTGGTCTCTCTGGTCCTGGTCTCCCTGACCCTGGTCTCCCTGACCCTGGTCTCTCTGACCCTGGTCTCTCTGGTCCTGGTCTCTCTGGTCCTGACCCTGGTCTCTCTGGTCCTGGTCTCTCTGGTCCTGGTCTCCCTGACCCTGGTCTCTCTGGTCCTGGTCTCTCTGGTCCTGGTCTCTCTGGTCCTGGTCTCTCTGGTCCTGGTCTCTCTGGTCCTGGTCTCTCTGGTCCTGGTCCTGGTCCTGGTCTCTCTGGTCCTGGTCTCTCTGGTCCTGGTCTCTCTGGTCCTGGTCTCTCTGGTCCTGGTCTCTCTGGTCCTGGTCTCTCTGGTCCTGGTCTCTCTGGTCCTGGTCTCTCTGGTCCTGGTCTCTCTGGTCCTGGTCTCTCTGGTCCTGGTCTCTCTGGTCCTGGTCCTGGTCTCTCTGGTCCTGGTCTCTCTGGTCTCTCTGGTCCTGGTCTCTCTGGTCTCTCTGGTCCTGGTCCTGGTCTCTCTGGTCCTGGTCCTGGTCCTGGTCTCTCTGTTCCTGGTCTCTCTGTTCCTGGTCTCTCTGGTCCTGGTCTCTCTGGTCCTGGTCTCTCTGTTCCTGGTCTCTCTGGTCCTGGTCTCTCTGGTCCTGGTCTCTCTGGTCCTGGTCTCTCTGGTCCTGGTCCTGGTCTCTCTGGTCCTGGTCTCTCTGGTCCTGGTCTCTCTGGTCCTGGTCTCTCTGGTCCTGGTCCTGGTCTCTCTGGTCCTGGTCCTGGTCTCTCTGGTCCTGGTCCTGGTCCTGGTCTCTCTGGTCCTGGTCTCTCTGGTCCTGGTCCTGGTCCTGGTCCTGGTCCTGGTCTCTCTGGTCCTGGTCTCTCTGGTCCTGGTCTCTCTGGTCCTGGTCTCTCTGGTCCTGGTCCTGGTCTCTCTGGTCCTGGTCTCTCTGGTCCTGGTCTCTCTGGTCCTGGTCTCCCTGACCCTGGTCTCTCTGGTCCTGGTCCTGGTCCTGGTCCTGGTCCTGGTCTCTCTGGTCCTGGTCTCCCTGACCCTGGTCTCTCTGGTCCTGGTCCTGGTCCTGGTCCTGGTCTCTCTGGTCCTGGTCCTGGTCTCTCTGGTCCTGGTCTCTCTGGTCCTGGTCTCTCTGGTCCTGGTCCTGGTCTCTCTGGTCCTGGTCTCTCTGGTCCTGGTCCTGGTCTCTCTGGTCCTGGTCCTGGTCTCTCTGGTCCTGGTCTCTCTGGTCCTGGTCCTGGTCTCTCTGGTCCTGGTCTCTCTGGTCCTGGTCTCTCTGGTCCTGGTCCTGGTCTCTCTGGTCCTGGTCTCTCTGGTCCTGGTCCTGGTCTCTCTGGTCCTGGTCTCTCTGGTCCTGGTCCTGGTCTCTCTGGTCCTGGTCCTGGTCTCTCTGGTAGATGATGGTTGCAGTTACACTCCCAGTCCATACTTCATGCATTCTTTATTTGTTAAAACATGACAGAGCCGCCGCAGCAGCACAGGAACAATCAGCATCACAGCTTCTTTAAGGCTTATGTCCAACACAGACGTCACAACTACAGCAGTCATTGCATATCAGAACTCACCGCCCTGGACTGTACGCATCCAGAGATACAGCACAAGTTCACATCATCTTAGAACATTCAGATTTAAAAAGTGTAAAAACCTCAGTATCAAAATCATATTAGAGCAGCTGCACTAGAATGATCTTTATGGACAACTGTGGACCTCACATCTAATAACATGAACCAGCACTGGCCTCACATCAGCCATCTTCTGCTGATTTTAACACCGGTGTCCTCCACTCACAAGGAACGGTCACTGAAACGTTCACAACTTCACACTGAGCTCAAGGCAAGAGTTTGAAAGTTCTGCTGCGTCCTGCCCAGCTCACAGCGGTCCAGAGCTGCTCAGAGAGGATCTTTGGAGTTCTCACTGGCTCCGACAGAATGTGTCCACAGTGAGAGGCTGGATTAGCAGCAGTCAGTCAGTTTATAGAAAGTTCCTTCAAGAGGAATGCTCCACACAGATCCCGTCGTAAGGCTTTATAATAAAGTGAAATGTTACAGTGTCTGGAGGGGACAGTACTGAGCTGATCAATATCATATCAACTACAATACAGACACTTGTTGTGAGAAATGTGTGGAGTTTTGGATCTGAAATGGAAAGTGAGATCTGAGAACATGTTTATACATCATACACACTCCATAATGTTTCACTTTAAAGGTCCCATATGATGCTTTTTTCAGGCTTTTTGAAACACCTTGGCATTCACGTTTTCTAACTTAATAATATATATGCATGGAAAACGTTTACTTTTGGGGAGCTGTTACTTTGACTTTGCAGAGAACCCTTGGATTAGGCGTCCGTCGCCCCCTGCTGGGAACAGTGGGGACTGGACACAGCATAAAATGGCTATTTAACACTGCTATTATCAACACAATGCTAACAGAAATGAGCCGACTGCTGAGTTTAAGTCCGGTGACGGCGCGTGGGCTTTAGGAGCGCGTCCTGGTTTCACGTGTCTATCTAGAGCCATGAGACCGAGCGTTTTCAGATCTTCAGAAGGGGCCAGCCTCAGCATGCACGATTACTCAAATAAGCTTGAATGAAACTAAACACAACTCCAGGTCTGTTTTTGAGGTGTAAACGACATTATAACATGGTTAATGGAGAGGAAAAAGGCCAATTAGAAGACCTTTAAGCTCTCAGAATCACAATCAAGGTGGTATCATGGGACTAGGGCTGGGTGATATGGCTAAAAAATAAAAAATCTCTTTTTTTTTTTTTCATTTCTCAGTCGATTTATGATTTCTTTCAAATGAGATTATTGCATAGTTTTGTTTAGGGATGCACCGATACCGATACCAGTATCAGGTATCGGTACCGATACCACGTCCAAGTACTCGTATTCATAAAAGTGGGCCGATACCAACAACCGATACCACTTTACAGCGCTGTCACGTGACCTTCCCCTCTCAGCTGAGCAGTGAGAAACCTGTGGATGGATTTCAAAGTGAACTGTATGGAGATAAAAGCAAAGCTGAGCTTACATTCTGCTCAACCAGACTTATCCCAAATCATACGTGAGTCCTGAAACTTAAGCAGTTGTCCTTTTGTTGTCCTATTTGTCCCGAAAATGATATAAGCGTGAAGCAGTTGTTGTCTGATAAAGCTTAAGAAGTACCGTTGCTAATTGTGTTAGCTGCTGTATGTCTTGGCGAATCTCCGCTGGTTATGCGCAGATGCTCAATCTGTCTTTAAAATTATTTTAGCGACTGAATAGAGGAGAATCTAAGCTTTAAAATGAGGTATAACATGTCCATATTGAGCTAATTTTAGCCATGGTTAGCTGTGTTCAAACCACTCTGTTGTAAAAATAACTTAGCATCGCAGAGCGGGGATAGACGGCAAAAAGACGACACAGTATGGGATGAATGAGATACAGCAGTGTGACTGTATAAACTATAAAGTTACCCCTATATAAGTACTCGTATCGGTACTCAGTATCGGCGAGTACTCAAATGGAAGTACTCGTACTCGTATCGGTTTGAAAAAAAGTGGTATCGGTGCATCCCTAGTTTTGTTTTGTTTAGCTCGGCTTTATATTCTAAATATCTGTAGAAAAAAAAAGCAAGGCAGCAGCAAAGTGCATTGCTCTAACAGTGACACAGAAGTCCTCTCTGCTTCTAAAGGCCAGGTCTATGATAATATACACCTTTATTCACTACAGGGGCCTGAGAAAAGACACCATCTCCAGAGTGTGGCTAATTAAAAGGACACATTGCTGCTCGTTTTGGCCGAACTGCTTCCACATCTAAACAAGGACATTACAGAGGTAAATGTGATTATTAGTGTTTTCAGCGTCAGTATTTAAGCCGCTCTAAACCAGAGCAGAGGAAACAGTGCCGCACTTGGACGACGCTAATTTCTGCTAAATTAGATTTAACAATTTGGCTATTTTTGACATCGCCCAAAATTAAAAATGCAAATGAATTAAATTTATCGCCCAGCCCTATTTGTGACATGTAGTGTAACCCTCCCTGATTCATATTTCAGGTTCTGCTAATCTTAAAAATAAAAATTAAACACTAAATCTAACCTAGTCTCCTTCTGTATACAATAAAACAAACATGACAAACAATTATTACCTGAAATTATCCGCACAGTCAAGTGCAATTTAACAACTACAAACACAAAACTAACAAAATCTGGTGCAAAACGGAGATTTCTCGACTATAAAAAAATACAAAATTCAAGCATTAACGACGACTGGGGAGGTGCAGTAGCGACGGGGGCCCACACAAACGTTTGGTCGTCAACACATTTTCAGAACATGGGATTTTAGTGTTTCTCAAGGAGGAGGCATAGTTAACGTAGAAGGCGGTTCATAAAAATGCTCTGAAAATGTCAGTAATAATCCTTACACGATACCATGTTTTACTTTTCATCCTTCATTTTTGCACTTCTAGAAAAAGAATAAAATACCAATAGTAAAATCTTACACAGGACTGCTGCTTCAGGACCGACCACAAAAACATAAAAAAAAAAACATAAAACCAATCAGAGAAACAGAGGAGCTCATAAATCCTGCCTTATTTTAAATAGATAGGTTTCACTGGGAGGGGTTCAGACCCGCTTTGGGACTATTACATAAAAAAAAAATCATTTATAGACCAAGTTGTAATGGTAGCAGTACAGGCAGGTAAGAAAAGACTGGGGGCCATCTGTACTGGGACAGGAGTGGGACATGGGTGGGACAGGAGTGGGACATGGGTGGGACAGGAGTGAGAGACAACGGTGGGACAGGAGTGGGACTGGAGTGGGACATGGAGTGGGACAGGAGTGGGACAGGAGTGGGACAGGAGTGAGACATGGGTGGGACAGGAGTGGGACATGGGTGGGACAGGAGTGGGACAGGAGTGGGACAGGAGTGGGACTGGAGTGGGACATGGAGTGGGACAGGAGTGGGACAGGAGTGGGACTGGAGTGGGACTGGAGTGGGACAGGAGTGGGACATGGGTGGGACAGGAGTGGGACTGGAGTGAGACATGGGTGGGACAGGAGTGGGACTGGAGTGAGAGACAACGGTGGGACACTAAGGAGTGGGAATGGGACAAGGACGAGACAGGAGTGGGGAAAAAAGTGGGACAGTAGTGAAACAGGATCGAAATATAAGTGGGACAGGAGTGGGACAGTTTAGTGGGACAGTTTAGCGGGACAGTTTAGCGGGACAGTTTAGCGGGACAGTAGCAGGGACAGTTTAGCGGGACAGCAGTGGGACAGTTAGCAGGACAGTTAGTGGGACAGCAGTGGGACAGTAGCAGGACAGTTTAGTGGGACAGCAGCGGGACAGTAGTGGGACAGTTTAGTGGGACAGTAGTGGGACAGTAGTGGGACAGTAGCAGGACAGTTTAGCGGGACAGTAGTGGGACAGTAGCAGGACAGTTTAGCGGGACAGTAGTGGGACAGTAGCAGGACAGTTTAGCGGGACAGTAGCGGGACAGTAGCAGGACAGTTTAGCGGGACAGCAGTGGGACAGTTTAGCGGGACAGTAGCAGGGTACAGTGGACAGACTAAACCACAGTGGAGTGATTTTAGCAGCAGCACTATGATCCTGGCATAAGTTCACTTTAGTTTATGAGCTGCACTTCAGTTTAAGCCCCGCCCACGCCCCCCGGGACTCTCTGGGACACGGGACAGCATCAGGAGGAGGACAGCTCGAAGGAGATGAACTGCTTTAGCCTCTCCAGGTACTGGGCGTACAGTTCGATGTCGTTGTGGCCCGCTCCCTCTACCCACAGTGGCTCGACGGCACGCGGGCAGCGCTCGTACATGGCCAGGCCGTGGGAGAAGTCGATCACCTCGTCCTCCGTCCCATGGATCACCAGCACCGGAGACGCCACCTTCGACACTTTGTCAATACTGGAGACAGAGAGGAGGACAAACAGGACAGATGAGAGTAAAAACAGGCAGAGGACAGAGAGGGACACACTCAGGTCAGTGACGGTCACACTCAGGTCAGTGATGTCTCTCTGTGGGACACACTCAGGTCAGTGATGTCTCTCTGTGGGACACACTCAGGTCAGTGACGGTCTCTCTGTGGGACACACTCAGGTCAGTGACGGTCACACTCAGGTCAGTGATGTCTCTCTGTGGGACACACTCAGGTCAGTGATGTCTCTCTGTGGGACACACTCAGGTCAGTGACGGTCTCTCTGTGGGACACACTCAGGTCAGTGACGGTCACACTCAGGTCAGTGATGTCTCTCTGTGGGACACACTCAGGTCAGAGATGGTCTCTCTGTGGGACACACTCAGGTCAGTGATGTCTCTCTGTGGGACACACTCAGGTCAGTGACGGTCTCTCTGTGGGACACACTCAGGTCAGTGACGGTCACACTCAGGTCAGTGATGTCTCTCTGTGGGACACACTCAGGTCAGAGATGGTCACACTCAGGTCAGAGATGTCTCTCTGTGGGACACACTCAGGTCAGTGACGGTCACACTCAGGTCAGTGATGTCTCTCTGTGGGACACACTCAGGTCAGTGATGTCTCTCTGTGGGACACACTCAGGTCAGTAATGTCTCTTTGTGGGACACACTCAGGTCAGTGATGGTCTCTCTGGGGGACACACTCAGGTCAGTGATGGTCTCTCTGGGGGACACACTCAGGTCAGTGATGTCTCTCTGGGGGACACACTCAGGTCAGTGATGTCTCTCTGGGGGACACACTCAGGTCAGTGACGGTCACACTCAGGTCAGTGATGTCTCTCTGTGGGACACACTCAGGTCAGTGATGTCTCGCTGTGGGACACACTCAGGTCAGTGATGGTCTCTCTGGGGGACACACTCAAGTCAGTGATGGTCTCTTTGTGGGACACACTCAGGTCAGTGATGTCTCTCTGTGGGACACACTCAGTCAGTCAGTGATGTCTCTCTGGGGGACACACTCAGGTCAGTGATGGTCTCTCTGGGGGACACACTCAGGTCAGTGATGTCTCTCTGGGGGACACACTCAGGTCAGTGATGTCTCTCTGGGGGACACACTCAGGTCAGTGACGGTCACACTCAGGTCAGTGATGTCTCTCTGTGGGACACACTCAGGTCAGTGATGTCTCGCTGTGGGACACACTCAGGTCAGTGATGGTCTCTCTGGGGGACACACTCAAGTCAGTGATGGTCTCTTTGTGGGACACACTCAAGTCAGTGATGGTCTCTTTGTGGGACACACTCAGGTCAGAGATGGTCACACTCAGGTCAGAGATGTCTCTCTGTGGGACACACTCAGGTCAGTGACGGTCACACTCAGGTCAGTGATGTCTCTCTGTGGGACACACTCAGGTCAGTGATGTCTCTCTGTGGGACACACTCAGGTCAGTAATGTCTCTTTGGGGGACACACTCAGGTCAGTGATGTCTCTCTGGGGGACACACTCAGGTCAGTGATGGTCTCTCTGGGGGACACACTCAGGTCAGTGATGTCTCTCTGGGGGACACACTCAGGTCAGTGATGTCTCTCTGGGGGACACACTCAGGTCAGTGACGGTCACACTCAGGTCAGTGATGTCTCTCTGTGGGACACACTCAGGTCAGTGATGTCTCGCTGTGGGACACACTCAGGTCAGTGATGGTCTCTCTGGGGGACACACTCAAGTCAGTGATGGTCTCTTTGTGGGACACACTCAGGTCAGTGATGTCTCTCTGTGGGACACACTCAGGTCAGAGATGGTCACACTCAGGTCAGAGATGTCTCTCTGTGGGACACACTCAGGTCAGTGACGGTCACACTCAGGTCAGTGATGTCTCTCTGTGGGACACACTCAGGTCAGTGATGTCTCTCTGTGGGACACACTCAGGTCAGTAATGTCTCTCTGTGGGACACACTCAGGTCAGTGATGTCTCTCTGGGGGACACACTCAGGTCAGTGATGGTCTCTCTGGGGGACACACTCAGGTCAGTGATGTCTCTCTGGGGGACACACTCAGGTCAGTGATGTCTCTCTGGGGGACACACTCAGGTCAGTGACGGTCACACTCAGGTCAGTGATGTCTCTCTGTGGGACACACTCAGGTCAGTGATGTCTCACTGTGGGACACACTCAGGTCAGTGATGTCTCACTGTGGGACACACTCAGGTCAGTGATGGTCTCTCTGGGGGACACACTCAAGTCAGTGATGGTCTCTTTGTGGGACACACTCAGGTCAGTGATGGTCTCTTTGTGGGACACACTCAGGTCAGTGATGGTCTCTCTGTGGGACACACTCAGGTCAGTGATGGTCTCTCTGGGGGACACACTCAGGTCAGTGATGGTCTCTTTGTGGGACACACTCAGGTCAGTGATGGTCTCTCTGTGGGACACACTCAGGTCAGTGATGTCTCTCTGGGGGACACACTCAGGTCAGTGATGATCTCTCTGTGGGACACACTCAGGTCAGTGATGGTCTCTCTGTGGGATAAGCATTTACCCCTGGACCTCTGTAATTCGTGAATTACCCCTGACGTCAGTGTTTTTAGTTGGGCGTTCACACGAGATAAACGATGTCTGTAATTTACTCGATTTTACGAACTTTAGATATGACGTACTGAAAATTACACAAATTTATGATAAAAATCCCAGATTTTGTTTTTGTTTCTAGCTCTACTTAATCTTAAACTTCTATCTTTTGTTGATTTCCTGTCCTGACAAAAAACAAACTTTACCTCAGGCTACGACGCAGCTCATCCATTATCTGTGGAGATCTCTTTATTAATCCATTCACTGAGATTCATCTCTGGAGCTAACTTTAGCACTGAAAGCCTCCTAACTTTTCAAAACAGCCCCATGTTGCTCCAAAAACTTAGTCTAACGTTGCCATGACGACGGGAGGTGTGTTTCCGGGTCATGTCTTCAACGTAGTTTGTTTACTTTTTTTTTTGTTTTTTTTTTAACTTTTTAATCTGAGAAAAAAGTGGATATGGTTTTGTTGTTATTGTGCTGATCCATGTGAGTTTTCTGAGCTAAACTCATGAACGGACGTTTGTCGGAAGTCGGCTTTTTTAAGTCGGGTCTTCCGAGATTCCAATTTATCATGAAGGCAGCATAAGACCAAAAGAGACATGTTATTATTAATATAGTTTAAATACAGATGTAAAATAGAGACATTTTGGATACAATCTGCCGACAAACATCAGCCTGAATCACAGACATGGGGATTCTCACGGGACTGGTGTTGTCAGAGGACCTCTGTGTTAGGGAAAGGGAAAGGTATTTATACAGCGCTTTTACTATGACACAAGTCACCCACAGCACTTTCCACACAGTGGGGAAGGGGTTTTTCATTCACTCCATACTCGGTGGTGGGGAGCTACGTTTTGTAGCCACAGTTTCCCCTGGGGCAGACAGAAGCACATCTGCACACATCTGCACCAATGGACCCTCGACCACCGACCATCACTCACAATCACACTGTTGGCAGAAATATGGTCGGTCATTTTCAAGGAAATTTTTAGTCACTTAATACAACAATTTTTTTTGGTAATTATTATTTACTTTAGTGTAGTTATTGTCTGTTTGATTGTGTGTTATGTCTGACTGTATGGTTTTATTGGTTAGGGGTGTAATGTACAGTAACTCTATCGATTTTTTTCATACAATACATCTAGATTGATACACATTACCTTGTATCGAATCGTATCTTTTGTCGGAATTGTGTATGAATATACATGGAATATCGATCAATAATATCGGAAATATCAATATTAGAAATTTGCATGTTAAAATAAAACCAGATACAGCTTTTTGAATGTAATTTTTGTGTTTTTTAATGAAATAAAATGTCATATTCAACTTTTCTTCATTTTCTTTCTACTTGACATAATCAACCCCGGCCGCGGTGCTACATTTGAGAGTAAACTTTTATGATTTTTGGCGAAAAGTTGCTTGTATAGATTGATATGGTGTTGAATGATATTGAATTGTATCATTCCAAATTAGCCAGTATCATTCTTGAATCGTATCAAACCAATTCTAATCGATACGCATCGCATCGTTGCAAAAAACACTAGTATTGGGCTATAAATAAAACTGAAATGAACAGAATATTTTTGGTATTTTACTTTAAAGTTAGGTCACACCACAAAAAAAAAAAAAAGTGATTACACCTCCACATGCCGAGTACAGGCAGCAAAGTAAAACGCGTAAATAATGGCAATAAACGCATTTATGGAATGTTTCACAAGCGAAATACCAAGGCCCACATCAGTCTGACAGTTTAATGGTCTAGTTTTTAGTTCACCTTTTAAAATAAAAGCAGGCAGGTCACTATGTTGTTGTGATGTGAGGGTTTGGTGCATGAGGAGAAGACATTTTGGGAAAAAGCCATACGCTGGAGGCAGACTGAAGCGTTGCTGTGTATCTAACCCTAACCTGGCCCACAGTGGAAGTTACCTGGGGAAGGCGTCGAAGCAGTAGGTCTTGCGCGTGTCGGGGAAGGCCACCCTCAGACCGGACATGAGCGGGGAGTGGAGGATCACTGCAGCACATTCGTATCGAGAAGCCAGGTCTATGGTGGGCACGGTGCCGATGCTCTGGCCGTACAGAATAATGTTCTCTGGAGAGACGCCGTACCTGCGAGAGCACAGGACATTACTTTTACCAAAAGCCCACGCTGCTTTCCAGTTGGCCTCAAAGGTTAAATCAGGAACAAATATGACATTAATGACACATACAAAATAAAACAATAGTGGAGATAGGGCTGTGCAATTAATAAAATTTTGATTATTACACCCTACGCTTACGAAAATTATGTAATCGAGAAAAAATGATTAATAACACTGGTGGTGTTCCTGGCAAAAAAAAAACCCTTTAAAACATTAGTCTAGTTAAAGGGATGCACCGATACCGATACCAGTATCGGGTATCGGTACCGATACCATGTCCAAGTACTCGTATTCATAAAAGTGGGCTGATACCAACAATCGATACCACTTTACAGCGCCGTCATGTGACATTCCCCTCTCAGCTGAGGAGTGAGAACCGAGTGGAAGGATTTCAAAGTGAACTGTAAGGAGATAAAAGCAAAGCTGACTCTACATTCTGCTCAACCAGACTTATCCCAAATCATACGTGAGTCCTGAAACTTAAGCAGTTGTCCTTTTGTTGTCCTAGTTGTCCCGAAAATGATATAAGCGCGGAGTGTGAAGCAGTTGTTGTCTGATAAAACATAAGAAGTACCGTTGCTAATTGTGTTAGCTGCTGTGTTAGCTGATGTATGTCTTGGCGAATCTCCGCTAGTTCTGCACAGATGCTCAGTCTATCTTTAAAATGATTTTAGCGACTGAATAGAGGAGAATCTAAGCTTTAAAATGAGGTATAACATGTCCATGTTGAGCAAATTTTAGCCATGGTTAGCTGTGTTCAAACCTCTCTGTTGTAAAAATAACTTAGCATCGCAGAGCGGGGATAGAGGCAAAAACACGACACAGTATGGGATGAATGAGATACAGCAGTGTGACTGTATAAACTATAAAGTTACCCCTATATAAGTACTCGTATCGGTACTCGGTATCGGCGAATACTCAAATGGAAGTACTCGTACTCGTATCGGTTTGAAAAAAAGTGGTATCGGTGCATCCCTATCTAGTTATGTTCAGCTGCCCTTAACCTAATGTTTTCATGCTATGAAGATGGACAAGCACCTTTTATTTACGTTACTGACAATAATAATACACATAATAATAATAATAATAATAATAATAATAATAATAATAATGCATGTAACTGGAATTTAAATAATATAGGCTACTTACCAGACTTGAAATGAGGAATAATTTTATTTGTTAAATAATTGCTTTAGTTCTATGTTCACTCCATTTGGTTACAAAAGAGAACAAACTTCATTTAATATTTTGCACTTTTTGTGTGCAAAAAATATATATTTTACATTGTTTTGTTAAGTTAATAATAATTGTTTGAATAATCATGATTTCAATTATGTCTCTAAATTAATCGTGATTATTTTTTCCATAATCAAGCAGCCCTACAGACAATACAGAATACAACTCATGGGAGAAAAAACACAAACACTATAAATCAGGGCTGCACGATATGGAGAAAACATGCGATATTCGATAACTATATTGAAAATTGCAATAACGATATTATTGCGATATTTGAAAATAGAGCCTACTTTTGGAACATAGTAAGTTAAATTCACTACATTTCACAAAAATGTAAGTTCCTGTATTTACAAGTCAAAACAGCCACAAAATCCAAACTTAACACAGACTAAACCAGGAATAAAACAAGGCTAAGCTGTGACTAAATTAATTAAATTACCACTAAAACTGGACTTTTTAAACATTTTTATTTAGTCACAACACATGTTCTTTTAAGGCTCTGGTGGAAAATGATTCTTCAGTGTAAATCTCTGTCAGATGGAGACCACAGCGTTATTGTGATATATTTAGATTCTTGCGATATGGATATTGCGATAACGATAATTGTGCGATATATTGTGCAGCCCTACTATAAATAGAAATATTTTAGACTTTTCTTATAAAGTTGTGCACAGCCATCTTCGCTCGACTTTCTGAGTAGGAATTCTGACCTCAGGGTGTTCCTACTGACGTTTACAACTTGGAAATTACAACTTCCGAAGACAACTGGAATGCAGCATAACACCAGAGATAACAACCAACAAAAATCATGTCCTCTTTCACTACATCCATAAATCTCCTTATTGGTCCTCCTCTGCGCCTCCACCTGTTCCAAAAAGCTTGCACACACCACAGCACCTCCTCCTCTACTTCTCCTCTGTCTCACATCAAATGCTGCTGAGTTTTGACAGTGGTCTTGGTGTTTTTTTGTCAATTATTGTGCCCAGAAAGTGTTCTCTGGTACTCTGACTGGAGGTAGACACTGAAAGAAGGAGGAAGGAGGAGACAGGACATGACAGGAGGTGAGAGGAGGTGGATGGAAGTGACAGGAAATGACAGGAGGTGAGAGGAGGTGGATAGAGGTGACAGGAGGTGCACTGAAGTGGCAGGACATGACGGGAGGTGGACTGAGGTGACAGATGATAGCATTAATGGGACATGACAGCAGGTGGAGTGAGGTGAAAGGAGGTGGAAGGAGGTGACAGGAGCTGATGGGAGGTAGACTAAGGTGACAGGAGGTGGAGTGAGGTGAAAGGAGGTGGAAGGAGGGGGACAGGACATGACAGGAGGTGAGAGGAGGTGAGAGGAGGTGGACTGAGGTGAAAGGAGGTGACAGAAGTGACAGGACACGACGGGAGGTGGACTGAGGTGACAGGAGGGGAAAGTACGACAGGACACGACGGGAGGTGGACTGAGGTGACAGGAGGGGAAAGGAGGTGACAGAACATTACGGGAGGTGAGAGGAGGTGAGAGGAGGTGGACTGAGGTGAAAGGAGGTGACAGGACCTGACGGGAGGTGGACTGAGATGAAAGGAGGTGACAGAAGTGACAGGACACGACAGGAGGTGGACTGAGGTGACAGGAGGGGAAAGGAGGTGACAGGACATTACGGGAGGTGAGAGGAGGTGAGAGGAGGTGGACTGAGGTGAAAGGAGGTGACAGGACCTGACGGGAGGTGGACTGAGATGAAAGGAGGTGACAGAAGTGACAGGACACGACGGGAGGTGGACTGAGGTGACAGGAGGGGAAAGGAGGTGACAGGACATTACGGGAGGTGGACTGAGGTGACAGATGATAGCATTAATGGGACATGAAAGGAGGTGAGAGGAGGTGGGCAGGAGGCAGATTAAGATGACAGGACATGACGGGAGGTGGACTGAGGTGAAAGGAGGTGACAGAAGTGACAGGACACGACGGGAGGTGGACTGAGGTGACAGGAGGGGAAAGGAGGTGACCGGACCTGGCGGGAGGTGGACTGAGGTGAAAGGACATGACGGGAGGTGGACTGAGATGGCAGGAGGTGAAAGGAGGTGACAGGACATTACGGGAGGTGGACTGAGGTGACAGATGATAGCATTAATGGGACATGAAAGGAGGTGAGAGGAGGTGGGCAGGAGGCAGATTAAGATGACAGGACATGACAGGAGGTGGACTGAGGCGACAGGAGGTGACAGAAGTGACAGGACACGACGGGAGGTGGACTGAGGTGACAGGAGGGGAAAGGAGGTGACCGGACCTGGCGGGAGGTGGACTGAGGTGACAGGAGGGGAAAGGAGGTGACCGGACCTGGCGGGAGGTGGACTGAGGTGAAAGGACATGACGGGAGGTGGACTGAGATGGCAGGAGGTGAAAGGAGGTGACAGGACATTACGGGAGGTGGACTGAGGTGACAGATGATAGCATTAATGGGACATGAAAGGAGGTGAGAGGAGGTGGGCAGGAGGCAGATTAAGATGACAGGACATGACGGGAAGTGGACTGAGGTGAAAGGAGGTGATAGAAGTGATAGGATATGAAGGGAGGTGAGAGGAGGTGGACTGAGGCAAATGGAGGCGGAAGGAGGTGACAGGACATGACGGGATGTAGACTGAGATGAATGGAAGTGACAGGGCATGACAGGAGGTGGACTGAGGCGAAAGGAGGTGATAGGACATGACAGGAGGTGGACTGAGGCGAAAGGAGGTGATAGGACATGACAGGAGGTGAGAGGAGGTGGACTGAGGTGACAGGAGGTTATAGAAGTGACAGGAACATGACAGGAGGTGGACTGAGGTGAAAGGAGGTGACAGGACATGACGGGAGGTGGACTGAGGTGAAAGGAGGTGACAGGACATGACGGGAGGTGGACTGAGGTGAAAGGAGGTTATAGAAGTGACAGGAACATGACAGGAGGTGGACTGAGGTGAAAGGAGGTGACAGGACATGACGGGAGGTGGACTGAGGTGAAAGGAGGTTATAGAAGTGACAGGAACATGACAGGAGGTGGACTTAGGTGAAAGGAGGTGATAGAAGTGACAGGACATGACAGGAGGTGAGAGGAGGTGGAAGGAGGTGACAGGACCTAACGGGAGGTGGACAGAGGTGAAAGGAGGTAACAGGACATGACAGCAGGTGAGAGCAGGTGCGAGGAGGTGAGAGGGGCAGGTTGTAAAAAAGAGGAGAAAAGATAGTGATTCTAAAGCCCATGACGTTTTTTTTTTTGCTGCACCAGTTGTATTCAAAATAGAATGTGTATATTATCTGAATATATTGCAGTTGTACTTCGCAGTAGTCCCATGTACAGTACGGTAACAGAGAGCATTCAAAAATACAACAGAATTGAAACTATGATCAAAAATGCTCCTTTTAATGCGATGTAATCTGGTTGTTGTAGTAACGAGAATATGATTTTGCTGCATATTTATAACCCATTAGTCACTGTGTCTACACTGAGTGGGCACAGCAGGTATGGACACAGAGTGAGAGAAGAGCATGTTCATGACCAGAGTGTGCAGAAAATGCATGCAGAGTTTATTTGAGTTTATATCTAATCTTCTGTCTGAGGTAGAACCGTCCTCTTATCGTCTGCATTCGTAAAACAAGATTATCTCAGAGTAAAGTTACACTCTATTTTAAAGACATGAAGTCCTGAACATGGGCATTTGTCATCAGGATCTTGTACAGGCCTAGTGTAGAGTTTTCACAGTGTTGCTACATCATCGCAGCATTAGTAAATATAATAAAAATGCATAAATGTAGGTTTAAAGGTATTAGGGAGGATCTTTATAAATTCATTTTCTGCAATATTTATTAAAACTACCTTCATTGCCCTGTATAAGGCTTATAAATTGGTGTATTAGAAAATATAATAATAATATTAATAAACTGTGGACTCTGTGGGACTTAAAAAACCTCATCCAATCGTTTTCGTCATGAGTACGTTAACCATTGTTCCATGGACTCGCCATTCATTCGTTCATCTTCCTGGTTTCGGTGATAGTGCGCGTTCTTGTGCCTGCGCATGCGTATACACTATGTTTATGTAGCCCGGCATTAGCGCTGCGTTAGCGCCGTTAACATCGTAGCGCGGACAGCCTGACTTCGAAGAGCACAATGGCTGAGGAAAACTGTGAACCGGGCAGTCACAAAAGGAAAACTGTTTTTGAAGTGAACCAGAGGAGGAGGAGAAAAACTGTAGCAGAGCAGAATAAAACCTGTGTAGTTATTGGCGATTCCTTCAAAGGACGGCGTGCGCTGTAGGAACAGAAAGGGCTTCAGACGATGCATTGGTCGCCAAGTTTCTGCTGGACAGGTAACGTTTATCTTATCGTTTGAAAAAAATGCCTTTTTTCTTTATCTGTTGAACCTTTTCAACTGTACAGCAGTCAGTTTGCTAATGCTACCAACAGCAGGAGGACAGATATTTGCTCACATTTAGGGACTGTGCATGTGACTGGGTCTGTGTGGGGAACTAGGTCAAAGGTCACGCAAACAAACAATGCAGGTCTAGGTTTAGGTGAATCTCTGCTGATGCCGGCTGTAAACAAACACTCGTGTTCCAACGCTCGTGCACGTCGCTGTAGAGGAGTTCCTTGGAAAGGAACAGTGAAGGGCGGGGCCTGACGCATGGCGTTATTCAAAAAAGGACAAACAGTCGCTGGTTTCTCAGCAGTCGAAAAAAATCCTCCCTAATATCTTTAAGTATTTAGTGTGGAGCATAGCAGTGGCTTATGGCTTGTAAATGTGGCCTAGCTTTTAAGTGAGGTAACTTGTCATTTGGTTTTTACGGCTCAAATCAGAACTTAATTTTTACACCTCTTAAATCGATCCATTCTCAGTTAAACTAGGGTTAGACTCGGGTTGAGCAATGTGCCACTACAACCTGCCGTGAGCCTCAGACGAGTCAAAGAGTCCTGGTGACATGAGCAGAGTTTTATCCCAAACACAATCACATTCGGCAGGTTTTTAATGATTTTCTTCAAAACCTAATTAAAAATGGATTAAACACAAATGTCCCAGGGGAGGCGCTAATGAACGCTGGACAGGTGCAGCAGAGGAGTCGTGTTTCATCTGGAAAAACAAACACACTTTTGTGACATTCAAACTTATCAATACTGCATTCATCTGTGGCAAGGACAAGGAATACCAATAAGTGCTTTTGAAATAAACTAATGATTATGCCGGCTCTGCCTCAACACAAACTCATGCCACTTAGGAGACTAATACCCTTGTAGTATTAGTTAGCATTATAGAATATATAGCACATCGCTATAAATACAGTTCAGTGTTTTAAACATGTGTAAAGGAACTGTAAGCAGCAGGTGCTCATACTGGTTTGAAAACAGCACTGCAGTCTAAATCAGAACAATCTTTCTGCTTTTCTGATTGGACGATCGGCGATGCAGGGTTGAGAACCAAGACAAAAAATGTAAACATAAACAACTTGGCCATTATGTTAAATACATATTTTTTTGTAAATAAATTGTCAGTACCATTGTTCTCAGTAAAACTAATTTGAAAACTGATATAACATTAGCAAAAAGTTGCTTCCGGCTCGGACCCAAACCGATCAGTGGCAGCCTGACAAGATGGATATCGTGAATTTGTCAACTCACAAATTTCACGACAATCCAGCTGCTGTGGAAGGTAAACGTATCTTGGCACACGTGGGTAATTTTTATGAGATATAAAAAATATTTATGACTTATAGCACATTTAATCCAGATTTATAAGGACCCGGAAAGCCATTGCCATTAAAAATAAAAGATCTTGGCTTAGTGTTTGTAACATGCAGTCATTTATGGCCATTACTTCAACTAATACTTTATTGACCAAACTACTGTGCACATGTCTGCCCTCTGACGCAGTGTGGAGTTAGTTTAGAAGTGAGCTGAATGGAAAACGACCCTCTAAGGCTGAGGAAATAGACTTTCCTGCATTCAAAAATAAAGTAAGTGGGGCTAGCATTTAATAAACGTTAACTCTATGGTTTAACGCTGCTTTCAGGAACTTCTAGACGTGGCGGTGGAGAAAAGAGTCAGGTGTGTTGTGTGATAAAAAGGTTTCAGCCAGAATGAAAGAAAAGGTGCACAAGACAGTGGTTTAGGTTGCACGGTTTAGAGACAGTGACACTGAACAGACTTGACCAGGATGAATACGATTAGGAATGCGTCTACATCAAGTCAGAGGGACAGCTCATGTTAGATGTTTTGGAGATAAAGTCAGATTTTCCAGATTCAGGTGGTTTGGACATGTACAGAGGAGGTATAATGAACATGTATCCAGTAAATTAGAATATCATGTAAAAGTGCATTTACTCTCAGAGATTAAATTCAGAAAGTCAAACACATATAATTATAGCAATAAAAATATGATGGGGCAAGGAAAATTTGTAAAGCTAAGAGACAGGTGCTCTTTGGAAAAAAGGGGGTTACTTCTTAACTTTAAAAAAAAAAAAAAGAGTAAGTATAGTCTGCTGGGTAAAAAAAAAAATCTTTGAAAAATTGAAAATGTTTCCATGGACGTAGAATCCAAGGAACGCTGTCTTTTGCATAGATGAAAAGCCTTTATTTAATCATGGCTCTCAAAGATAAAAACATATGCAATGCATTTTGGGGTTTGGCCTTTCTCAGGTTGCAAGCGCAAACACAGGTAACAGCTGAGTATTTCTTTATGCAGGGACGAACCTAAGTGACGCCACCCACACTTATTTCTAACCCTGTGTTCTTACACTGCATACATTTACTGTCTTTACACCTGCAGTCTTTGTATTTTCTATTTTTAACTACTGTCTTAACACCAAATGCCCAACAGAAAAAGTTTTAACTTGACTTAACTTCTTTTTTTCTGCTGAAACACTACATTTAAATATGAAGTGTGTCTTATTGTTCATACCCGTATTGCTTTTGTCTTGTCTTGTAACTACCATTTTACAAAACTGGATAAAAATAAATAAATAAAAAAAAATTATATATATATCAGTCTTTGCATTTTCTATTTTTAATCCTCCCAATTTGATAGGCATGCATGCTAATTAATTTGATGGTAAAAATGTATGACGACATCTTTTTCTACACTTTCTACTAAATTATTACATACTGTATGCAGGCCTACAAACATTTCTCTGTCTGCGTAAGAGCACAGGGTTAGAAGTACCGTATTTTCCGCACTATAAGGCACCTAAAAGCCTTTAATTTTCTCAAAAACCGACAGTGCGCCTTATAATCCGATGCGCCTTATATATGGATCAATGTTGGTTAATTATGGCTGCCGTATTCAGGGGGCGTCGCAGAAGTGACAGCGGTAAAAACGGTAAAGGGGAGTTCCAGTCCCAGCTGTTCATGTGTGCCATAGGCGTGTTTATGGATCCTGCCGCAAAAGAACAAGGAGGCGCGGCCTTTGCTCCAGCTCAGTAGAAGAGTTGCGACATTGAGGGGACAGAAAACTGAGCGCTCGAACACTGTTCATGTAGCTTTGAACTGTGACAAATGGAGCTGGAAATACATTGTTTTCAACGAGGGCGGCGCAAATAAGAGCTACCGGTACGTACGCTACCGTATTGTGAATGCAATTTCCCCACTGTGGGACTAATAAAGGTATTCTTATTCTTATTCTAACTTGTTTTTGGAGTGAACGGAGTTGTAAGAACGCTGGTTTGTATTCTATTAATAAAGTTTGACTGACTGACTTATCTGACTGTTTTATTGACATTCCCTTTAGCGCAGCTCCATCTAGCTCCAGTAGCTTCTATTCTATGCGCCTTATAATGCGGTGCGCCCAATATATGATAACAGTTTTAAAAAAGGCCATTCATTGAAGGTGCACCTTATAATCCGATGCGCCTTATAGTGCGGAAAATACGGTAAGTGTAAGTGTGGTCACTTAGGCCCCTCCCTACATCAGGAAGTACTCACCTGTTACCCGTGTCTGCTCTTGCACCTTGAAGGAGGCCATGTTGAGCCAAAACGCATTGGTGCATGTTTTTATCTTTCGGAGCCATGATTAAATAAAAGCACTTTAACAATACAAAAGACAAAATGCCTTGGATTCTGTTGTCTGTGGAAACACTTTCATGCGTGTTCAAAGATTTTCTTTTTGCCCAGCATACAATAGCTTATGCTTTTTTCACATTTAATTATATTTCCAGTACATACAGAGTGAAACATTTCAAGCCTTGACCCCCCCCCAACCCCTACCCCACCCCAAAAAAAACTAATTAATTTATTCACACAATTAGAATATTGTGAAAAAGCTCAATAATATAAACTGTTGGTGTTACACTCAACCTGTAAATGAACTGGAAACATGTGTAAGGGTTTCCTGTGCCTTTAAATGGTCTTAGTCTGGTTCAGTCGGCTCATGGGGAGAGCTACAGACAGTTGTCCAGTCACTGACCCCTCCACAGAGAGGACAAACCACTAAAGGTTATTGATAAAGAAGCTGCTGCTCACAGAGTGCTGTATTAAAGCAGAAATTTAAGTGGATTGAAAAACAGTGTAGAAAAAGAAAAAGATGCAGAAGCAGCAGGACGGCTGCATCCTGGAGACAAATGTCCAAAAAAAACCAAGAGCAGAACTTTGGGGAAGTTCTCAGGGAGTGGACTGAGGCTGGAGTCCAATCCAGGAGCCACACACAGACAGATCAAGACATTTATCTACAACTGTGTCAGGCTCTGCTGAACCACACACATGGTCAGCAGCATCTTTTCTAATGGAAGTGAATGCCACATTCATACCACTTTCTGGACAAATGACCATGGTATTACTGGGACAGACTGAGCAGCTCCAGACCTGAACCCCAGAGAGAATCTGTGGAGTATTTTTCAGAGGAAAATGAGAAACAGCAGAGCCAGTCACACAGAGCTGAAGCTCTATCAGAGCGACCTGAGCTTCATAACAACTCAGCAGAGCCACAGACGGACCCCCTCCAGTGGGACTGGGTACTTATTCATACTGCACACTTCTCAGATGGCCAACATTACTGTATTAACCCTTCTATTTATTGTTCCCATAAAATATTCCAATTTAGTGAAGTTACATTTCTGTAACTGTGAGGCATATTTATCAAAATTATAAGAAAACAATGCTTGGTATGTTTCACTCTGTCTGTACTGACGCTATAAATATGTCTTTTAGTTTTTGAACTGAACCACTGAAAGAAAAAAGCACTTTTACATGATGCTCTCATGTAATGGATAGCAGCTGTATATCAGCAGAAGGATGCTGAGGTTAGAGCTGCCAGGCAGGAGGCCTAGAGGAAGACCAAAGAAGAGATTCATGGACGTAGTGAAAGAGAACATGAAGTCTGTGTGAGAGAAGAGAATACAGAGGATTTACTGTGGCGACCGGCTGAAAGAAAAATAAGACACTTTACCACAAAAACATCCTTAATTTGTTCATTCTGAGTCCAGTTTTGACTGTACAGCCCCAAGATCCACACTTGCTTCTCAACTTGATTGGTCACCAAACATATCTAGTCAGCAGCGCCCCCTAGTGGCGTGGGATCTTGTATTTGTGTGGAAAGCATGAGTGTTGTATATTTAGAAAGCAACTGACCAGTCAGTCATCTCCTACAGCAGCCAGGCTCCCTGTTGTAGATGAATCACTCAGGACTTCTGCAAATCTGCAGGTCATTTTTGTTAAGTTGTTCTAAACTAAACCACGTGAAAATTAAAAACAATAAAAGCGCTTTGTTTGCATTTGAATGCATTTCAGATGAATGGAATATAAACCATGTTGATCTGATGAGGGTAGTTCCCCGCTGCGCTGCAGCCGCACGGAGCCAGTACTCACTTGTTCCGCAGCACCTGCCAGGCGGCCTCGATGTCCGCGTACAGGTTCTTCTCGGACGGCCTGCCGCTGCTCGCTCCATAACCCGCGTAATCATACGAGAACACGTTGCAGTTGATCCTGGAGCCCAGTCCGATGTAAAAACTGCACATCTGTCCCAGGTCCACCGCGTTCCCGTGAGAAAAGAGCAGCGTGTAGCGGCTGTTGGGCGCGCAGCGCACGAACATGCAGCTGACGCGGTTTCCTCTGCTGCTCCTGGTGCTCAGCACCTCCACCGCGTCCAGCTCCCGCTGCGAGTACTGCCAGTCCGCCCGCTCCGTCAGGTGCAGGCTGGCCGCTCCGCTAGCGTCCGTGTGCACGGAGTACGTGGGCTCCGGCGGGAGGAAGGCCAGCTTAGCGGCGATGCGGCTGGGACAGGGCGGGCAGCAGAAGAGCCAGCACAGCTCGCCCAGGGAGAACCCGTTCATCCTGGGACCTTGCTCGGGCATCTGGCCGCGGTCAAGCGAGAAATGGGTTCCAGATAAACAAAGGCCGTGGTGTTATTTGTCTGATGAGCGCATGCTGCAGCAGAGTGTAGCAGAGTAAACTGTGACAGGTGTCGCACGGCTAACGGCTAACCCTGAGCCCGCAGTGCGCCTCACTCAAACTGCACATCTCCTTCTGTCGCGGAACATCCCGGGGAGGAACTCCAGGTCCTGTTTGTGGATCTGAAAGACCGCTGCTTTTGTTTGCTGATGCGTTAAATGAATGACACTTTGCTACTTTTTTATTGTAGGCTATCGCCAAACACAAAGCTGATCTTCCGGTGCGACGGCGGCTTGTGAGTGTCGTCGCATGTTGATGACGTTATACAGAGATCTTTACTGGAGACTCTGATAAAAGTCATGTATTTACTCCTGACAGAAAATAAATACAAACATATAAAAAACAACCACAACTATATTACATTTGTTGTGTGTTTTTGTATTAATGCACTAAACAAAAACATTTGTAATCTTTATATTTCTCATTAGTTTTTGCCCTAAGGCTGTGTTCTTACAACAGAATGTCCAAGTGTTTGATTGTACTTTAAATAACAATCTAATAAATTATATTAATGTAGGACTAATGCAGGTCCAGACCCTCCAGGACCTGAGACTACAGGGACTAATGCAGGTCCAGACCCTCCAGGACCTGAGACCAGAGGGACTAATGCAGGTCCAGACCCTCCAGGACCTGAGACCAGAGGGACTAATGCAGCTCCAGATCCCAAGGACCTGAGACTACAGGGACTAATGCAGCTCCAGACCCTCCAGGACCTGAGACCAGAGGGACTAATGCAGGTCCAGACCCTCCAGGACCTGAGACCAGAGGGACTAATGCAGGTCCAGACCCTCCAGGACCTGAGACCAGAGGGACTAATGCAGGTCCAGACCCTCCAGGACCTGAGACCAGAGGGACTAATGCAGGTCCAGACTCTCCAGGACCTGAGACCAGAGGGACTAATGCAGGTCCAGACCCCAAGGACCTGAGACCAGAGGGACTAATGCAGGTCCAGACTCTCCAGGACCTGAGACCAGAGGGACTAATGCAGGTCCAGACCCCAAGGACCTGAGACCAGAGGGACTAACGCAGGTCCAGACCCTCCAGGACCTGAGACCAGAGGGACTAATGCAGGTCCAGACCCTCCAGGACCTGAGACCAGAGGGACTAATGCAGGTCCAGACCCTCCAGGACCTGAGACCAGAGGGACTAATGCAGGTCCAGACCCCAAGGACCTGAGACCAGAGGGACTAATGCAGGTCCAGACCCTCCAGGACCTGAGACTACAGGGACTAATGCAGGTCCAGACCCTCCAGGACCTGAGACCAGAGGGACTAATGCAGGTCCAGACCCCAAGGACCTGAGACCAGAGGGACTAATGCAGGTCCAGACCCCAAGGACCTGAGACCAGAGGGACTAATGCAGGTCCAGACCCTCCAGGACCTGAGACTACAGGGACTAATGCAGGTCCAGACCCTCCAGGACCTGAGACCAGAGGGACTAATGCAGGTCCAGACCCTCCAGGACCTGAGACCAGAGGGACTAATGCAGGTCCAGACCCTCCAGGACCTGAGACCAGAGGGACTAATGCAGGTCCAGACCCTCCAGGACCTGAGACTACAGGGACTAATGTAGGTCCAGACCCCAAGGACCTGAGACCAGAGGGACTAATGCAGGTCCAGACCCTCCAGGACCTGAGACTACAGGTACTAATGCAGGTCCAGACCCTCCAGGACCTGAGACCAGAGGGACTAATGCAGGTCCAGACTCTCCAGGACCTGAGACCAGAGGGACTAACGCAGGTCCAGACCCTCCAGGACCTGAGACCAGAGGGACTAACGCAGGTCCAGACCCCAAGGACCTGAGACCAGAGGGACTAATGCAGGTCCAGACTCTCCAGGACCTGAGACCAGAGGGACTAATGCAGGTCCAGACCCCAAGGACCTGAGACCAGAGGGACTAACGCAGGTCCAGACCCTCCAGGACCTGAGACCAGAGGGACTAATGCAGGTCCAGACCCTCCAGGACCTGAGACCAGAGGGACTAATGCAGGTCCAGACCCTCCAGGACCTGAGACCAGAGGGACTAATGCAGGTCCAGACCCTCCAGGACCTGAGACCAGAGGGACTAATGCAGGTCCAGACCCTCCAGGACCTGAGACTACAGGGACTAATGTAGGTCCAGACCCCAAGGACCTGAGACCAGAGGGACTAATGCAGGTCCAGACCCTCCAGGACCTGAGACTACAGGGACTAACGCAGGTCCAGACCCCAAGGACCTGAGACCAGAGGGACTAATGCAGGTCCAGACCCTCCAGGACCTGAGACCAGAGGGACTAATGCAGGTCCAGACTCTCCAGGACCTGAGACCAGAGGGACTAATGCAGGTCCAGACCCTCCAGGACCTGAGACCAGAGGGACTAATGCAGGTCCAGACCCTCCAGGACCTGAGACCAGAGGGACTAATGCAGGTCCAGACCCTCCAGGACCTGAGACCAGAGGGACTAATGCAGGTCCAGACCCTCCAGGACCTGAGACCAGAGGGACTAATGCAGGTCCAGACCCTCCAGGACCTGAGACCAGAGGGACTAATGCAGGTCCAGACCCTCCAGGACCTGAGACTACAGGGACTAATGTAGGTCCAGACCCCAAGGACCTGAGACCAGAGGGACTAATGCAGGTCCAGACCCTCCAGGACCTGAGACTACAGGGACTAACGCAGGTCCAGACCCCAAGGACCTGAGACCAGAGGGACTAATGCAGGTCCAGACCCTCCAGGACCTGAGACCAGAGGGACTAATGCAGGTCCAGACTCTCCAGGACCTGAGACCAGAGGGACTAATGCAGGTCCAGACCTCAAGGACCTGAGACCAGAGGGACTAATGCAGGTCCAGACCCTCCAGGACCTTAGAGCAGCAGGACTAATGATTTTCGGCTCCTGGGGTTCCTCTGTCAGTTTGTGAGAGGGTTTTTCTGTAATAGCAGCCCATTAGCAGTGATCCGGCGCAGACTGAAGTGCTGCTGTGGTGACAGCTCAGACCGCAGGCTTCTCTGCTAATAACATAATTACATTTATCAGATTATGAACTCTGCATGTGCCATCACAGTCTGTCATTTTACAGAACCGTTTTCACTCAACAGTAATGACTCAAAAGAACTGACAGAACACAAAATGAACCTTATCTGCTGTCATGGTTTGGCATCTGACAATATATATATATATATAGTTAGAAAATAGATCCGTTTAGGAGCTGTGTAGAGGATAAAGCAGTTTATCAATCAACCAATCAATCAAAACTTTATATATGTAGCACTTTTCACCCAAATGAATTCAACTTAAAGTGATTTACAACATAAAATAATTCAACACATTCACATTTTTAAAAACAGGGCTTTTGTTTCATTCTATTTCACTCTGTAAAACAATAAAAATAGAATGAAACAAACATAGGCTGCAAAAATAAAATCACAATAGTTTATATAAAACACAAGCCGGACTAAATAAATAAAATTTGAGTTTACATGTAAAAATGTCAGTGCTCTGTGCTCTCAGATCCTGTCAAAGGCTGTTCCAGACTCTTTGAGCATGGTCGCTGAAATCACCAACAGTTCTGGTTCTGCTGTAAGAACAGCCATCAGTGAGGTTCAGGAGGATGTGAGGGGCCTTCGTGGTTCATAAATTAAAAGCATGGCTCTCAGATCGTCTGGAGCGAATCCATGCTGTGCCTTATAAACTAATAAAAGAATTTTACCATCAACCCTCTAACTAAGAAGCAGCCAGTGGAGGAGGTTTAAAATGGGCCTGATGTGTGCTCTCCTCCTGCAGTCTGTACGAGCTGGAGTCGCTGTTTGGTGTCTTTTGGAGAGCATTACAACTTTTTTTTTGTGTGGAAATTCATACTGTCTTCTTAAAGATATTAGGGAGGATTTTTTTTCGACTGCTGAGAAACCAGCGACTGTTTGTCCTTTTTTGAATAACGCCATGCGTCAGGCCCCGCCCTTCACTGTTCCTTTCCAAGGAACTCCTCCACAGCGACTGCACGAGCGTTGGAACACGAGTGTTTGTTTACAGCCGGCATCAGCAGAGATTCACCTAAACCTAGACCTGCATTGTTTGTCTGCGCGACCTTTGACCTAGTTCCCCACACAGACCCAGTCACATGCACAGTCCCTAAATGTGAGCAAATATCTGTCCTCCTGCTGTTGGTAGCATTAGCAAACTGACTGCTGTAGCAGTTGAAAAGGTTCAACAGATAAAGAAAAAAGGCATTTTTTTCAAACGATAAGATAAACGTTACCTGTCCAGCAGAAACTTGGCGACCAATGCATCGTCTGAAGCCCTTTCTGTTCCTACAGCGCACGCCGTCCTTTGAAGGAATCGCCAATAACTACACAGGTTTTATTCTGCTCTGCTACAGTTTTTCTCCTCCTCCTCTGGTTCACTTCAAAATCAGTTTTCCTTTTGCGACCTCCACAGTTTTCCTCAGCCATTGTGCTCTTCGAAGTCAGGCTGTCCACGTACGATGAGGCCGTGCTATATAAACAAACTGTGTACGCATGCGCAGGCACAAGAACGTGCACGTATCGTTGAAACCAGGAAGATGAACGAATGAATGGTGAGTCCGTGGAACAATGGTTAACGTACTCATGACGAAAACGATTGGATGAGGTTTTTTAAGTCCCACAGAGTCCACAGTTTATTAATATTATTATTATATTTTCTAATACACCAATTTATAAGCCTTATACAGGGCAATGAAGGTAGTTTTAATTAATATTGCAAAAAATGAATTTATAAAGATCCTCCCTAATACCTTTAAGTAAACTACCTCTCCAGGACCACATCCCAGGAGTGGGATAAGATGTAGGCTCCCTCGTCCCCGTTTCCTAATGGCCTCCCTGATCCAGCGATGGTACTTGTTGCTTTCAGCACGGATGACCCTGGGATGCGGTCCTGGAGAGGGACAGTAGGGGGCGCAAGCTTTAGTAGGAGCCGTGTAGAGGATAGAAGAGTTTGAGAGCCGTGTAGAGGATAGAGGAGTTTGAGAGCCGTGTAGAGGATAGAGGAGTTTGAGAGCCGTGTAGAGGATAGAGGAGTTTGAGAGCCGTGTAGAGGATAGAGGAGTTTGAGAGCCGTGTAGAGGATAGAGGAGTTTGAGAGCCGTGTAGAGGATAGAGGAGTTTAAGAGCTGTGTAGAGGATAGAGGAGTTTCAGAGCCGTGTAGAGGATAGAGGAGTTTAAGAGCCGTGTAGAGGATAGAGGAGTTTGAGAGCCGTGTAGAAGATAGAGGAGTTTAAGAGCTGTGTAGAGGATAGAGGAGTTTGAGAGCCGTGTAGAGGATAGAGGAGTTTGAGAGCCGTGTAGAAGATAGAGGAGTTTAAGAGCTGTGTAGAGGATAGAGGAGTTTGAGAGCCGTGTAGAGGATAGAGGAGTTTAAGAGCCGTGTAGAGGATAGAGAAGTTTAAGAGCCGTGTAGAGGATAGAGGAGTTTAGGAGCTGTGTAGAGAATAGAGGAGTTTAGGAGCCGTGTAGAGGATAGAGGAGTTTAGGAGCCGTGTAGAGGATAGAGGAGTTTAGGAGCCGTGTAGAGGATAGAGGAGTTTAGGAGCCGTGTAGAGAATAGAGGAGTTTGAGAGCCGTGTAGAAGATAGAGGAGTTTAAGAGCTGTGTAGAGGATAGAGGAGTTTAAGAGCCGTGTAGAGGATAGAGGAGTTTAAGAGCCGTGTAGAGAATAGAGGAGTTTGAGAGCCGTGTAGAAGATAGAGGAGTTTAAGAGCCGTGTAGAAGATAGAGGAGTTTAAGAGCCGTGTAGAGGATAGAGAAGTTTAAGAGCCGTGTAGAGGATAGAGGAGTTTAGGAGCTGTGTAGAGAATAGAGGAGTTTAGGAGCTGTGTAGAGGATAGAGGAGTTTAGGAGCCGTGTAGAGGATAGAGGAGTTTAGGAGCCGTGTAGAGAATAGAGGAGTTTGAGAGCCGTGTAGAAGATAGAGGAGTTTAAGAGCTGTGTAGAGGATAGAGGAGTTTAAGAGCCGTGTAGAGGATAGAGGAGTTTAAGAGCCGTGTAGAGAATAGAGGAGTTTGAGAGCCGTGTAGAAGATAGAGGAGTTTAAGAGCCGTGTAGAAGATAGAGGAGTTTAAGAGCCGTGTAGAGGATAGAGGAGTTTAGGAGCCATGTAGAGGATAGAGGAGTTTAAGAGGCGTGTAGAGGATAGAGGAGTTTAAGAGCCGTGTAGAGGATAGAGGAGTTTAGGAGCCGTGTAGAGGATAGAGGAGTTTAAGAGCCGTGTAGAGGATAGAGGAGTTTAGGAGCCGTGTAGAGGATAGAGGAGTTTGAGAGCCGTGTAGAGGATAGAGGAGTTTGAGAGCCGTGTAGAGGATAGAGGAGTTTGAGAGCCGTGTAGAGGATAGAGGAGTTTGAGAGCCGTGTAGAGGATAGAGGAGTTTCAGAGCCGTGTAGAGGATAGAGGAGTTTAAGAGCCGTGTAGAGGATAGAGGAGTTTGAGAGCCGTGTAGAGGATAGAGGAGTTTGAGAGCCGTGTAGAGGATAGAGGAGTTTGAGAGCCGTGTAGAGGATAGAGGAGTTTGAGAGCCGTGTAGAGGATAGAGGAGTTTGAGAGCCGTGTAGAGGATAGAGGAGTTTAAGAGCTGTGTAGAGGATAGAGGAATTTCAGAGCCGTGTAGAGGATAGAGGAGTTTAAGAGCCGTGTAGAGGATAGAGGAGTTTGAGAGCCGTGTAGAAGATAGAGGAGTTTAAGAGCTGTGTAGAGGATAGAGGAGTTTGAGAGCCGTGTAGAGGATAGAGGAGTTTGAGAGCCGTGTAGAAGATAGAGGAGTTTAAGAGCTGTGTAGAGGATAGAGGAGTTTGAGAGCCGTGTAGAGGATAGAGGAGTTTAAGAGCCGTGTAGAGGATAGAGAAGTTTAAGAGCCGTGTAGAGGATAGAGGAGTTTAGGAGCTGTGTAGAGAATAGAGGAGTTTAGGAGCCGTGTAGAGGATAGAGGAGTTTAGGAGCCGTGTAGAGGATAGAGGAGTTTAGGAGCCGTGTAGAGGATAGAGGAGTTTAGGAGCCGTGTAGAGAATAGAGGAGTTTGAGAGCCGTGTAGAAGATAGAGGAGTTTAAGAGCTGTGTAGAGGATAGAGGAGTTTAAGAGCCGTGTAGAGGATAGAGGAGTTTAAGAGCCGTGTAGAGAATAGAGGAGTTTGAGAGCCGTGTAGAAGATAGAGGAGTTTAAGAGCCGTGTAGAGGATAGAGAAGTTTAAGAGCCGTGTAGAGGATAGAGGAGTTTAGGAGCTGTGTAGAGAATAGAGGAGTTTAGGAGCCGTGTAGAGGATAGAGGAGTTTAGGAGCCGTGTAGAGGATAGAGGAGTTTAGGAGCCGTGTAGAGGATAGAGGAGTTTAGGAGCCGTGTAGAGAATAGAGGAGTTTGAGAGCCGTGTAGAAGATAGAGGAGTTTAAGAGCTGTGTAGAGGATAGAGGAGTTTAAGAGCCGTGTAGAGGATAGAGGAGTTTAAGAGCCGTGTAGAGAATAGAGGAGTTTGAGAGCCGTGTAGAAGATAGAGGAGTTTAAGAGCCGTGTAGAAGATAGAGGAGTTTAAGAGCCGTGTAGAGGATAGAGGAGTTTAGGAGCCATGTAGAGGATAGAGGAGTTTAAGAGGCGTGTAGAGGATAGAGGAGTTTAAGAGCCGTGTAGAGGATAGAGGAGTTTAGGAGCCGTGTAGAGGATAGAGGAGTTTAAGAGCCGTGTAGAGGATAGAGGAGTTTCAGAGCCGTGTAGAGGATAGAGGAGTTTAAGAGCCGTGTAGAGGATAGAGGAGTTTGAGAGTCGTGTAGAGGATAGAGGAGTTTGAGAGTCGTGTAGAGGATAGAGGAGTTTAGGAGCCGTGTAGAGGATAGAGGAGTTTGAGAGTCGTGTAGAGGATAGAGGAGTTTAGGAGCCGTGTAGAGGATAGAGGAGTTTAAGAGCTGTGTAGAGGATAGAGGAGTTTCAGAGCCGTGTAGAGGATAGAGGAGTTTGAGAGCCGTATAGAGGATAGAGGAGTTTAAGAGCTGTGTAGAGGATAGAGGAGTTTCAGAGCCGTGTAGAGGATAGAGGAGTTTGAGAGCCGTGTAGAGGATAGAGGAGTTTAAGAGCTGTGTAGAGGATAGAGGAGTTTAAGAGCCGTGTAGAGGATAGAGGAGTTTGAGAGCCGTGTAGAGGATAGAGGAGTTTGAGAGCCGTGTAGAGGATAGAGGAGTTTAAGAGCTGTGTAGAGGATAGAGGAGTTTCAGAGCCGTGTAGAGGATAGAGGAGTTTAAAAGCCGTGTAGAGGATAGAGGAGTTTGAGAGCCGTGTAGAGGATAGAGGAGTTTGAGAGCCGTGTAGAGGATAGAGGAGTTTAAGAGCCGTGTAGAGGATAGAGGAGTTTGAGAGCCGTGTAGAGGATAGAGGAGTTTGAGAGCCGTGTAGAGGATAGAGGAGTTTGAGAGCCGTGTAGAGGATAGAGGAGTTTCAGAGCCGTGTAGAGGATAGAGGAGTTTCAGAGCCGTGTAGAGGATAGAGGAGTTTGAGAGCCGTGTAGAGGATAGAGGAGTTTGAGAGCCGTGTAGAGGATAGAGGAGTTTAAGAGCCGTGTAGAGGATAGAGGACTTTAAGAGCTGTGTAGAGAATAGAGGAGTTTGAGAGCCGTGTAGAGGATAGAGGAGTTTAAGAGCCGTGTAGAGGATAGGAGTTTGAGAGCCGTGTAGAGGATAGAGGAGTTTGAAAGCCGTGTAGAGGATAGAGGAGTTTAGGAGCCGTGTAGAGGATAGAGGAGTTTCAGAGCCGTGTAGAGGAGAGGAGTTTGAGAGCCGTGTAGAGGATAGAGGAGTTTAAGAGTCATGTAGAGGATAGAGGAGTTTCAGAGCCGTGTAGAGGATAGAGGAGTTTGAAAGCCGTGTAGAGGATAGAGGAGTTTAGGAGCCGTGTAGAGGATAGAGGAGTTTAAGAGCCGTGTAGAGGATAGAGGAGTTTAGGAGCCGTGTAGAGGATAGAGGAGTTTGAGAGCCGTGTAGAGGATAGAGGAGTTTAGGAGCCGTGTAGAGGATAGAGGAGTTTGAGAGCCGTGTAGAGGATAGAGGAGTTTAAGAGCCGTGTAGAGGATAGAGGAGTTTAGGAGCCATGTAGAGGATAGAGGAGTTTAAGAGCCGTGTAGAGGATAGAGGAGTTTAGGAGCCGTGTAGAGGATAGAGATGTTTAAGAGCCGTGTAGAGGATAGAGGAGTTTAGGAGCCATGTAGAGGATAGAGGAGTTTGAGAGCCGTGTAGAGGATAGAGGAGTTTAGGAGCCGTGTAGAGGATAGAGGAGTTTAAGAGCCGTGTAGAGGATAGAGGAGTTTAGGAGCCATGTAGAGGATAGAGGAGTTTAAGAGCCGTGTAGAGGATAGAGGAGTTTAAGAGCCGTGTAGAGGATAGAGGAGTTTAGGAGCCGTGTAGAGGATAGAGGAGTTTAGGAGCCGTGTAGAGGATAGAGACGTTTAGGAGCAGGCAGCCGAGGCAGCCATTTTTTGTTTGTTTTTTTTAATGTCTGAGTGGATTTGGGGGAGGCGCGTCTCAGATAAACCTGTCACTGAGGAGACACAGGCTGCAGACAAACATGCGGCTCTGCTCCACCGGCCTCAGCAGCTCCTCCGTCTGTGGCTTATGCTAATCCAACACTATCTCGCTCACACAGCTCACACAGCTCACACAGCGCGGCGGAGCGTCAGGCCTCCAGGTGCAGCGAGGGAAGGTGCTCTCCATTTGTGCCCACTTCAAATGAACCTGTTTTCAGTTATCAGCTAATGACAAGGAGCCAGGAGACGCAGCCTGATGGAGACGTCCACAGAGGACAGAGGGGAGTGTCTCCAGTGCGCTGACAGCTGAGGGAGCAGGGATGGTGCCAGCAGAAGTGACGCCAGAGCTTTCAGCCCCTGCCTGCTGTTATGTGTAGAACTCTTCTCCAGAGCAAGTTTAATTCTGGAGGCTTTAAAGGGTTGCCAAAGCCCAACCCAGCACCTCCTGACCACACAGAGCCTTTTGCACCTCCTTCAACCACTGGGCCTCCCCTTTACCATCAGAGTCACCCTGCACAACACCATCCACTGATCTCCTTCAGATTACAGCGCCTAAGGCTGGGGGCACCCTACACGACTTTTCCAGTCTTTACGGATTTTGAAAAGAAAAGGAGCACACACGAACCGACTGGTTGCAGCAGATTTTGTTCTGATGACTGAAAGACTGGATCACACATTTAACATGCCTGAATGTTATCACTGTCAACTGTTCATTGCACTATAGTGGTCATGCTTTGTGAGTTTCAGAGGAGAACAGTAGGACCTCTACTGTACAAAACACATTTGAATAAAAACTAGCTACAGGCTACACTTTTTTTTTTTTGTGGCGTACTCACTGTTAACCTGACAGAAAACATGACAGTGGTTTTATTTAGAATATTCTGTTTGTAGTGTGCCTTATTTACTGATAGTCTTATTGTTGTCAGTTAGCAAAGAGACTTACATTTCCATCCCTGTCTGCAGGCTTCCAGTCTCTCTGCGCTCTCCAACGCTCAGAGGTTACTCATGTTTAGTGTCCAATACCTGGTTATAGAGTTTGTTCGTGCATTATGCTCGCTCACTCACTCTCCCATCCAGGAAGTGACAACACTGTACCCTGCTTAGCTTCCACAGTCTAACGAGATCACACATCCACACGTCTGGGCTTTACATTCGTACTTCACACAAATGACTTTAAAGAAGACTGTGGCTATTTTCTGTACAAAAAACCTCACAGATTTCATACTGAAACAAGAAAAATACAGACCAAATATTCTTACATAAATAGAAAATGTGCGTTTCTGTACAGTCTTTGGTTACTGTGGTGTGTTCTTTATACTGTAGTATGTCTACTGTAAGAAATAACTATGACAGTAACAGTGATCTCTTCAGTGACAGATTCAACTTCACTGTAAACAGATGTTCTTAGTCCTTATGTTTTTTTTTTATATAAAAAAAGAACAAGAAAAAAAAAAAAGTTTTCTATAAGTCTCTGCTGAGACCCTTTTCCCTTTGTGTCCTGTGTGAAACTGAAACAGAAGTCCTTTCCTTGTAAACAGATGCTGAGTGCTCACAAATGTTAGATTTTTGCAGCTATGTTTAAGTTTCTGTATTTAAAGAAACAGGATTTTGGCCAACGTCTCTTTCCATATATTGAATATTTCTACATATAGCTTTGCGTATTACCATTAAACTTATATTTTGATGTACTACTGCTAAGGTTAAT
The DNA here is from genome assembly GCA_020698575.1 of Bostrychus sinensis. NCBI lineage: Eukaryota > Metazoa > Chordata > Actinopteri > Gobiiformes > Eleotridae > Bostrychus > Bostrychus sinensis. The sequence continues at coordinate 2,859,594 of CM036242.1, forward strand.
AACGCTTCAACATTAGTAATAATAATACTTTGATTTTATGTGATGTTTTTCTTCTTTCACTCTAAGGTCACTCTACTCTTAGGTGCATTCCAAATATGGCACAAATAAGGAGCTTGCTACAAAGTTCTCAGAGCCAAGGTTGCAGGGGGGGCTCCTGTCGATGGTGGGAAGACTCTGCAGAAACTGAGAACTTTTTGTGGCCCTGCCCTATGCACAAAAAAGTTACTCGAAGCCAAGAAGATAATGCTATGCAGAGATCGTCAGACATCGTCATACACAGTATAAAAACTTAGAACACTCCTCCCTCTAGGAGCGCGCTCACTCTGCTGACTGTAACCTCACCTGTGTTTTTACTGAATAAACTTCTGACTTGATTACACTTCTGAATCATCGTCCTCTGATGCTTTCACCCAAAATGAACAAATCCTTACACATGTCTAAAAAAGACTGTTGCATTGGCCAAACAAAGTGAATTCAGTGAAACTGTGCCAGGTTCAAATCTCGCCTGACTGTCTTGCATACTGTCACTGTGTCCCTGGGCAAGACACTTCACCCACATTGTCTGCTCCAGTCACTGTATGTGGCAACAGGAAGGGCATCAGTTGTAAAAAAAAAAATCCTGCCACATCACTGTGCAACTGTTTCGCTTTGGCAACCCCAAAGAAAGGAAGAAAGAAGAAAGGTTTTTTTGTTTGGAAACAGCAGGATTCTCATTATTTTATGTTTTGTCTGATTACATTGAGTCATTTTTCAAAATACTTTATAAATATTTCCAAATACTTTTTTTACCTTTACTTGAGTAATTATTTGTACTACTTTTTACTTATTTTAATTATTTTCATGTAATACTCTGACTTCAGTACAATTTTTGGTTACCAGCTCTGATATGAAGTTAGTACAAACTCACATGCTGTAAACACGAGAGCACTCACGTTCCTCTGTGTTCAAGTGTAAAGGCAAAGGTTTGTGACATTCTTATGCAAATGTGAATATATGAGATATTCTGACAGAGTATAGCCTGGTACGGGACATATCTTATTCTGGAGGAGATAAAATCGTCTTTATGTTGAATGGATGGAGTCAACCTTTAAATTACCTGTTCACACTAAGACTTAGTTCACTTTTTACCCTCAGATAAGAGCTTTTAAATCATTGTAATGGTTCCCTCTGTACTACAGCTGTGGGTACTGCCTGGCGCCTCCATGAAACACTAAACTTCATCTACTGCATGGGCACAATGCAGCAGCAGCAGCACTTCCTGGCAAACAATATTTGTCATGTGGCCAGTGAGACAGGATTGTACAACAGCTGCAGGCGGCAGTGTAACAGACGACTGGAGCGTCAGAAATCTGAAGCAGGGTTTGTTTTTGCAGCAGTCGGCCGGCCAAGGGCAAACATTTGGAGAATTGATCTAATAGCCCATGTACAGTTGCAATCAGAAATGTTCAACCCACTCATCTCAGTCATCCAGGAGAATTCAGTAAAAAAGGTTAAACAAGAAGGTGGAAAAACTCTCTTTAAACACGGAGGAGGGCTAAGATTTAATCTGCATCCAGTCTACAACTCAGAGCTGAAACAAAAGCAAAAACATACTCAGTTACAATTTTCATTCTAACAACTTCAGAGGCCCCTTATGCTAACGGCTCACAGGTAACGACCCTGCCTCAGACTCCAGTCCGGGACATTCAGACTCCAGTCCGGGACATTCAGGACCCTGCCTCAGACTCCAGTCCGGGACATTCAGGACCCTGCCTCAGACTCCAGTCCAGGACATTCAGACTCCAGTCCGGGACATTCAGGACCCTGCCTCAGACTCCAGTCTGGGACATTCAGGACCCTGCCTCAGACTCCAGTCCAGGACATTCAGGACCCTGCCTCAGACTCCAGTCCAGGACATTCAGGACCCTGCCTCAGACTCCAGTCCAGGACATTCAGACTCCAGTCCAGGACGTTCAGGACCCTGCCTCAGACTCCAATCCAGGACATTCAGGACCCTGCCTCAGACTCCAGTGCGGGACATTCAAGACCCTGCCTCAGACTCCAGTTGGGGACATTCAGGACCCTGCCTCAGACTCCAGTCCGGGACATTCAGGACCCTGCCTCAGACTCCAGTCCGAGACATTCAGGACTCTGCCTCAGACTCCAGTCCAGGACATTTCCGACCCTGCCTGAGACTCCAGTCCGGGACATTCAGGACCCTGCCTCAGACTCCAGTCCAGGACATTCAGACTCCAGTCTGGGACATTCAGGACCCTGCCTCAGACTCCAGTGCGGGACATTCAGGACCCTGCCTCAGACTCCAGTTGGGGACATTCAGGACCCTGCCTCAGACTCCAGTTGGGGACATTCAGGACCCTGCCTCAGACTCCAGTTGGGGACGTTCAGGACCCTGCCTCAGACTCCAGTCCAGGACATTCAGGACCCTGCCTCAGACTCCAGTCTGGGACATTCAGGACCCTGCCTCAGACTCCAGTGCGGGACATTCAGGACCCTGCCTCAGACTCCAGTTGGGGACATTCAGGACCCTGCCTCATACTCCAGTCCAGGACATTCAGGACCCTGCCTCAGACTCCAGTTGGGGACATTCAGGACCCTGCCTCATACTCCAGTCCAGGACATTCAGGACCCTGCCTCAGACTCCAGTCCAGGACATTCAGGACCCTGCCTCAGACTCCAGTCCAGGACATTCAGGACCCTGCCTCAGACTCCAGTCCGGGACATTCAGACTCCAGTCCAGGACATTCAGGACCCTGCCTCAGACTCCAGTGCGGGACATTCAGGACCCTACCTCAGACTCCAGTGCGGGACATTCAGACTCCAGTCCAGGACGTTCAGGACCCTGCCTCAGACTCCAATCCAGGACATTCAGGACCCTGCCTCAGACTCCAGTGCGGGACATTCAAGACCCTGCCTCAGACTCCAGTTGGGGACATTCAGGACCCTGCCTCAGACTCCAGTCCGGGACATTCAGGACCCTGCCTCAGACTCCAGTCCGAGACATTCAGGACCCTGCCTCAGACTCCAGTCCAGGACATTTCCGACCCTGCCTGAGACTCCAGTCCGGGACATTCAGGACCCTGCCTCAGACTCCAGTCCAGGACATTCAGACTCCAGTCTGGGACATTCAGGACCCTGCCTCAGACTCCAGTGCGGGACATTCAGGACCCTGCCTCAGACTCCAGTCCAGGACATTCAGGACCCTGCCTCAGACTCCAGTTGGGGACATTCAGGACCCTGCCTCAGACTCCAGTTGGGGACGTTCAGGACCCTGCCTCAGACTCCAGTCCAGGACATTCAGGACCCTGCCTCAGACTCCAGTCTGGGACATTCAGGACCCTGCCTCAGACTCCAGTGCGGGACATTCAGGACCCTGCCTCAGACTCCAGTTGGGGACATTCAGGACCCTGCCTCATACTCCAGTCCAGGACATTCAGGACCCTGCCTCAGACTCCAGTTGGGGACATTCAGGACCCTGCCTCATACTCCAGTCCAGGACATTCAGGACCCTGCCTCAGACTCCAGTCCAGGACATTCAGGACCCTGCCTCAGACTCCAGTCCAGGACATTCAGGACCCTGCCTCAGACTCCAGTCCGGGACATTCAGACTCCAGTCCAGGACATTCAGGACCCTGCCTCATACTCCAGTCCAGGACATTCAGGACCCTGCCTCAGACTCCAGTGTGGGACATTCAGGACCCTACCTCAGACTCCAGTGCGGGACATTCAAGACCCTGCCTCAGACTCCAGTGCGGGACATTCAAGACCCTGCCTCAGACTCCAGTGCGGGACATTCAAGACCCTGCCTCAGACTCCAGTGCGGGACATTCAAGACCCTACCTCAGACTCCAGTGCGGGACATTCAGGACCCTGCCTCAGACTCCAGTGTGGGACATTCAAGACCCTACCTCAGACTCCAGTGCGGGACATTCAGGACCCTGCCTCAGACTCCAGTGCGGGACATTCAAGACCCTGCCTCAGACTCCAGTGCGGGACATTCAGACTCCAGTGCGGGACATTCAGACTCCAGTCCGGAACATTCAGGACCCTGCCTCAGACTCCAGTCCGGGACATTCAGGACCCTGCCTCAGACTCCAGTCCGGGACATTCAAGACCCTACCTCAGACTCCAGTGCGGGACATTCAAGACCCTACCTCAGACTCCAGTGCGGGACATTCAGGACCCTACCTCAGACTCCAGTGCGGGACATTCAAGACCCTACCTCAGACTCCAGTGCGGGACATTCAAGACCCTGCCTCAGACTCCAGTGCGGGACATTCAGGACCCTGCCTCAGACTCCAGTGCGGGACATTCAGACTCCAGTCCGGGACATTCAGGACCCTGCCTCAGACTCCAGTCCGGGAAATTCAGGACCCTGCCTGAAACTCCAGTCCGGGACATTCAGGACCCTGCCTCAGACTCCAGTGCGGGACATTCAAGACCCTACCTCAGACTCCAGTGCGGGACATTCAAGACCCTGCCTCAGACTCCAGTGCGGGACATTCAGGACCCTGCCTCAGACTCCAGTGCGGGACATTCAGACTCCAGTCCGGGACATTCAGGACCCTGCCTCAGACTCCAGTCCGGGACATTCAGGACCCTACCTCAGACTCCAGTGCGGGACATTCAAGACCCTGCCTCAGACTCCAGTCCGGGACATTCAGGACCCTGCCTGAGACTCCAGTGCGGGACATTCAAGACCCTACCTCAGACTCCAGTCCGGGACATTCAGGACCCTGCCTCAGACTCCAGTGCGGGACATTCAAGACCCTACCTCAGACTCCAGTGCGGGACATTCAAGACCCTGCCTCAGACTCCAGTGCGGGACATTCAGGACCCTGCCTCAGACTCCAGTGCGGGACATTCAGACTCCAGTCCGGGACATTAAGGACCCTGCCTCAGACTCCAGTCCGGGACATTCAGGACCCTGCCTGAAACTCCAGTCCGGGACATTTAGGACCCTGCCTCAGACTCCAGTCCGGGACATTCAGGACCCTGCCTGAGACTCCAGTCCGGGACATTCAAGACCCTACCTCAGACTCCAGTCCGGGACATTCAGGACCCTGCCTCAGACTCCAGTGCGGGACATTCAGGACCCTGCCTGAAACTCCAGTCCGGGACATTCAGGACCCTGCCTCAGACTCCAGTCCGGGACATTCAGGACCCTGCCTGAGACTCCAGTGCGGGACATTCAGGACCCTACCTCAGACTCCAGTGCGGGACATTCAGGACCCTGCCTTAGACTCCAGTCCGGGACATTCAGGACCCTGCCTGAGACTCCAGTGCGGGACATTCAGGACCCTACCTCAGACTCCAGTGCGGGACATTCAGGACCCTACCTCAGACTCCAGTGCGGGACATTCAGGACCCTGCCTCAGACTCCAGTGCGGGACATTCAGGACCCTGCCTCAGACTCCTATGCGGGACATTCAGGACCCTGCCTCAGACTCCAGTGCGGGACATTCAGACTCCAGTGCGGGACATTCAGGACCCTGCCTCAGACTCCAGTGCGGGACATTCAGACTCCAGTGCGGGACATTCAGGACCCTACCTCAGACTCCAGTGTGGGACATTCAGGACCCTGCCTCAGACTCCAGTGCGGGACATTCAGGACCCTGCCTCAGACTCCAGTCCGGGACATTCAAATTCAATCCTTACAAATCTCAGAGACATTTGACAAAACCAGTTAACGTTAACACTACAATTGTAATCCAAATTACAACGGTTATATTATTATAAAGTTTGATTTATAGCATAGCTGATTATAGCTGATTTATAGTTTTTGAGTTATTAAATAGCTAAACTGGGTCCTATAAACATATATGAATGTCATTGGTACAAAGCATACGAAGAGATAAATAAAAGACATAAAGTCAAAACTGTAACTAACCACTTACAAAGATTGAGAGGTGACAGCTCCAAAGTATCAGCGTCACATCACCAACATCACCGAGCATCAACTCGGTGAGAAAAAGTAGTTTGTGTTGACGCCAGTGTGTCCCGGGACAGTTTCTCACAGGAATAAATCTCTCATTCTTGCTAACTGATCTAAAGCTGGTTATGCCCAATCAATAATATTGTAGAACAGATAGAATGATAACTATATTTAGAGTTTAGTGTTTCGTGTAGTGATATTTAATGAAGACCCCGCCCCTCTGTTTCCTCATGCTATCGACTCATAGAGGACTGCTACCTGTATTAATTACTTTCAAGGCTTTATTCAAGTACACGATAATCAAATGAGTATTGATAAATCGATATGGAAGTATCGACACTCCCCTCACTATTGCATTTGTTGCCTTTTGCATGATTTCTTCCCAGTGACTTTGGTCTAAACAAAAATATTGTAACAGCCGAGAATTAATTGTTGGGCTACACTTCAGCACTTGAGGCTCACATGTGAGAGTGACAGAGTGGAGACGTGTAACAAAGAAGAATTTATTGCCACAAGCACAATTTGTTACACAAAAGAACGGGCCACGTTTACACACTTCATACAGGGCTGAACTCAGTGTACAAGGAGCAAACTAACTAAATGCCAAGAGTTAAATATGTATCACACTGCGCACAATATCATTAAATCCTACACAAAAACATGTGAAATAACACCAGTTGACATAAAAATCACTTTTATTTACAAAAACGCTGAGTGGAGATTTTAGCAAAAGGACTGTGTTTGACCCATCAAACCGTCCGAATTTATCAGTAGCAGCTCCCGTCCTGTGATTACTGATCAGAAAGTCAGGAAGTGAGAGTGTGGACACTGAGAACACGTTACACACTGCGCTGTGAGGAGCAGCAGGACAGGTTAGCCGTTAGCTTCATAAAGAGGACTTCAAGCCTCAGCCAGGTTAGCAGTTAGCTTCATGAAGAGGACGCTAAGCCTTAGCCAGGTTAGCAGTTAGCTTCAGGAAGAGGATGCCAAGCCTTAGCCAGGTTAGCAGTTAGCTTCATGAAGAGGATGCCAAGCCTTAGCCAGGTTAGCAGTTAGCTTCATGAAGAGGACGCCAAGCCTTAGCCAGGTTAGCAGTTAGCTTCATGAAGAGGATGCCAAGCCTTAGCCAGGTTAGCAGTTAGCTTCATGAAGAGGATGCTAAGCATTAGCCAGGTTAGCAGTTAGCTTCATGAGGAGGACGCTGAGCCTTAGCCAGGTTAGCAGTTAGCTTCATGATGAGCATGCTAAGCTAGGGTGACCAGATTTTTAGACCTAAAATCTGGGAGACATATTTTTTTTATACTAATGGATTTGAACTCAGTTCAGAAGTGACAAAAAAGCTTCCAAAATCCATACAATTTTCTGTCATGTAATTAAAGAACACTGACACTGGGGCTAAAGTTTTGAATTTAATGGTAATTTGTTGATATAAAAGAATGACATCATAAATATTTTTAGTGACAAAAATCTCTAGACAAATGCGTTTTAAGTTTCCTATGCTTTTGGTTAAAATGGAGATAACTGGCACATGGTTTGTTAAAAACTGGGATGTATGAGGGTTTTTATCGATATGTTTGGGACTTGGGACAAGGATCCTAAAACTAGGACTGTCCCAGTTAAATAGGGATGTCTGGTCACCCTATGCTAAGCCTTAGCCAAGTTAGTGGTTAGTTTCATGATGAAGCACTCTAAACCCTATCCAAGCACTGTGGGGGATGACTTTTCTTTTTTTTTTTCTTCTTTTGTAGAATCCTTCTCTAATAACTTCAGAGTTATGGGCATGACTACATAGAGTTTATTTTACACAGCGTGTCTAAGAGGAGAGCAGTCAGTTCTGAGCAGGAAAAGCCGGTGTGAACTGGACCGGCACATGACCTCCTGGATCCCTCCAGGATGACTCCAGGATCAACTAATTTATTTGAGAAAAAAAAAAATCTCATATGCGTTCACACATGCTGTCTAATAAATATAAGGCTATGTTTACACTCTCAAAGTGTCCCAGGTCAGATCTGATATGATTATATGCGCACTGTGATTTTTGAACTGAAACACCATATGTCCATGACTTTACAGAGGGCTGGCTCCGTGCTGGTTCTGGTCTGCACACTCAGAACCTCGTTCCATTCGGTGGAAGTGAGTTCAGAGCAGTTTAAGGAGTCACGGGTACTTGACTGAGGGGAGTACTGTATATGAGAGCATGGAATGGTCAGAGAGCATTGCTTTGGAATGCTTTGTTTTACATCTCACAACAAATTGTTCACAAGTTAATGCTATACAAAACCCTGCTAGTGTTCTCAATAAGAACTGACTTGTTTCTAACTGGGAGGCATCTCTGCACTGCGCAGTCTATGTGTTGTATGAATAAATCCGAACAGTTACACATTGTTCCTCCTGTGCAGATTCTGGCAGAGTGGTGCAGTTCGTGGAGACAGACAGTGGATGGAGCTTCAGTGCACTGAGTGCAGATGAGGTATGCGCTGCTCACACATGACATATGTCCAGCAGAGTGGGGGCGGGGCTACTCAGAAAAGGGAGGAAACATGCCCAGGTCAGCGAAGTCCTCGATGTTGTAGTTGGCTGTGCCCTGGGTGGGGTCTCCTGCCATCGGCAACATGTCCTGGAGGAGGAGGAAGTCTCTGTCAGCACAATACTCACAATGTGGACCACTGTCCTAATGTCACTGTCACAAGGAAGCACAACCCTCTGCACCAGAGCTTCCTTACAATAAAGGTTCCTCTGAAGTTTGACAAATATAGCACCATAGTCTACATCAGACATTCCCAAAGTCAAGACGGTCGTGGCCTCCTTAAATTTCCGAAAATCCCTCGCGGACCCCCAACGATAAAACTTCCCTCTGTTTAAAAGACTCTGCCATGTTTTTTTTTTTTTTTTTTTTTTTTAATAAAAACATTACAAAAACACTGATTATTGACTAAAAGTTTTAAAGTAATATTTTAAAACAAGTATACAACTGTAATTAATTTAATGATTTTAGGTACTTAATATTTTCATTGACTTTTTATATTTTTGTGTGTTTTATTTGTTTTTATGAACCAAAACCATGTGTCTGAAATAATAATAATAATAATAATAATAATAATAATAATAATAATAATAACAAATTGAAATTGAAATATAGACAGCCTCTGGGGGCCCCCCTGTAGTACCTTTGCGGACCCCCAGGGGGCCCCGGACCCCACTTTGGGAACCACTGATCTACATAAAGTGGGTCTTGAACCCCTTCAACTGAATCACATTTCAACCAAAATCAATCGTTCTTGACCGATCACAACACAAAAAATATCTATCAATCTAAAATGGAGCAGGCTTTTAGCAATGCTTTGTTTCTTTAATTGGTTGTATGTTTTAAGATAATAATGATTGGATTTATATTGTGCTTTACAAGCTTCTCAAAGCGCTTTACAGTTAGTGGACGAACATCTCTACCTACTGAGCTATTGTTGCCCCAAGTTATGTATATTTACATTTAAAGCAAATACAACTCAAGTTAACAGGTGGGGTGTTTGTTACCTGGAACACCTCGCTTTGGCTGGGGGTGGGGTGTGTGTGCTGCTCTCCCGTCTGCTGGGAGTGGTGCTGGTTTTGCCACTGGGACCACACCTCACTGGGACGTCCCTGGAACTGTCCCCCGCTCTGACTGCTCTCCCCCGACACATCTGGTACAAAAACACAAACATTTTAATGCAATGTTAAAGGTTAGTGACTCAGTTAAGACTCTCACAGCAACATCTTTATATATTTTTTTATTTAACCTTTATTTAACCAGATGGGTCGACTGAGAACCAATTTCAAACTGTTTTATGAAAATTAATTTTGTTGTTAAAATGTGGCTTTTACTTAATCTCACAAGCACAGCTGGCTCCAAAAACATCACACAAAAACACAAGAAGGCACAATTTGTAAGAAAGGAATTACAAAGGAGGTACAACCTAGTTCAGTTTTAGAGGGCCACAGGAATGGAAGGTGCAGAGACCGCTTTGAAAATGACATGGGGGGGAAAAGTGGCTCCTCATATTCTAAAAGCCGATAAACATCATCAAAAAATCTAAAACTAAGTAATGAATACCGTATTTTACACACTATAAGGCGCATCGGATTATAAGGTGCACCTTCAATGAATATATATAATCATATATAGGGCATTATAAGGCGCATCCACTAGATGGCGCTGCGCTAAAGGGAATGTCAATAAAACAGTCAGATAAGTCAGTCAGTCAAACTTTATTAATAGAATACAAACCAGCGTTCTTACAACTCCGTTCACTCCCAAAACAAGTTAGTGCATTCACAATACGGTAGCGTACGTACCGGTAGCTCTTATTTGCGCCGCCCTCGTTGAAAACAATGTATTTCCAACTCCATTTGTCACAGTTCAAAGCTACATGAACAGCGTTCAAGCGCTCAGTTTTCTGTCCCCTCAATGTCGCAACTCTTCTACTGAGATGGAGCAAAGGCCGCGCCTCCTTGTTCTTTTGCGGCAGGATCCATAAACACGCCTATGGCACACATGAACATCTGGGACTGGAATTCCCCTTTACCGTTTTTACCGCTGTCACTTTGGCGACGCCCCCTGAATACGGTAGCCATAATTAACCAGCATTGATCCATATATAAGGCGCATCGGATTATAAGGCGCACTGTCGGTTTTTGAGAAAATTAAAGGCTTTTAGGTGCACCTTATAGTGCGGAAAATACGGTAATAAGATTTACCAAAGGCTGTGCTGCGGTTGGTGAGTCCGGAGTAAGCGTTGCCGCTGGGGGAGGACGTGGCAGGAGACGACAGGGGGCTGTAGGAGGCGGGGTCTGTCTGGTAACTGTGACCAGAGCTGATCCCAAATGGACTGGACTGGGCTTTACTGGACTAAGGAGGACACACACACACACATATGTATATAATGTTGCATTTGTACATTGAATATGAATATGACGTGATGATAAACTCTGTTCTGACCTGTCCAGAGAAGGGGGGGCGGGTCCCCGACCACCCCACCTGTCCGGGGTTCAGCTGTCTGGAGATCTGAGCCAGGTTCTGATTGGACGAACCGGACGGCTGGATGTCATTCACACCTGGGACGTGAATCACTGAGGAACTGTGACGACACGCACAAACATTAAACTGTGATCTGAACGCAGACGTTCACCTGAGACACGGCCCGTACCTGAAGCTCTTCCCCGAGTGTCCCTGGGTGAAGGGTGAGCTCTGGGAGTACAGCTGCTGTCCTCCAGCTGTGGACGACGGAACCATCATCTTCTTCTCTCCAGCTGCACACAACTAACAACAGTCAGGCACAGTACAGTTCCCCACAGCAGAACTGTTCACACCAGCAGAACTGTTCACACCAGCAGAACTGTTCACAGCAGCTGAACTGTTCACACCAGCAGAACTGTTCACAGCAGCAGAACTGTTCACACCAGCAGAACTGTTCACACCAGCAGAACTGTTCACAGCAGAACTGTTCACACCAGCAGAACTGTTCACAGCAGCAGAACTGTTCACAGCAGCTGAACTGTTCACACCAGCAGAACTGTTCACAGCTGCAGAACTGTTCACAGCTGCAGAACTGTTCACAGTAGAACTGTTCACACCAGCAGAACTGTTCACACCAGCAGAACTGTTCACACCAGCAGAACTGTTCACAGCTGCAGAACTGTTCACAGCTGCAGAACTGTTCACAGCTGCAGAACTGTTCACAGTAGAACTGTTCACACCAGCAGAACTGTTCACACCAGCAGAACTGTTCACAGCTGCAGAACTGTTCACAGCTGCAGAACTGTTCACAGCTGCAGAACTGTTCACAGCTGCAGAACTGTTCACAGTAGAACTGTTCACACCAGCAGAACTGTTCACACCAGCAGAACTGTTCACAGCTGCAGAACTGTTCACAGCTGCAGAACTGTTCACAGTAGAACTGTTCACACCAGCAGAACTGTTCACACCAGCAGAACTGTTCACAGCTGCAGAACTGTTCACAGCAGAACTGTTCACACCAGTAGAACTGTTCACATCAGCTGTTTTTGTAGCCTAAAGTTAAACCAAGACAATATACTGTATATAACATATATATAAATATTAAGTAGAGTTTTAATATTTGTGCTGCAGTATGGTTCATTATGGGGCTTTGGTGTTGGTGAGTGTGTGACGTACAGCTGGAGATGGCAGAGTACATTTCGGCGAAGCGAGGGTCTCGGTCCTGGGAAAACAGCCCCTCAGATTTGTCGATGCTCTTCCCGGCCTCGTGCACCCCGCTGCTGACGCTGGCCACCGGAACCTGAGGGCCCCAGTAAGTGTTAGGTAACGTCGTCAAAAATCCACCCGGCAGTGGAGCAGATCTTTTCAAATACACGCACGCTTTCATCAACGCGGTAATGCCGGGACCGTGACAGATGCAAAAAATGAGAAGCAGATGGTAAATGCACGCCACGCACACAAGGAGCAGCTCAATCAGTGGCAAAATCAAACAAATTGAATACAACACACACAGCGCCTGTGGGTTATGGGGCTCACAACAGGGCTATTTATATTCACACTTCTACTTTACGATTGCTCTTCATTTTGTTGTTTTTGCTCTTGTTTCTTTTTGGACACAGGTAGATACGTTGGTACTCTGAAGGCTCAAACACTTTTACTTTACAGGTTTTTCTGGCTGTATGTGTTTATTTGGCTGGCTCCAGATGCTACAGACCTGTGTATACCTGACGTGACGTGACAGGAGGGTGACTGTTCCCTGTCACATCGCGTGCAGTGTTTATTTCTGTGGCTTTGTACATGAAAGCTCCGGCTCGTCTGGACTCGGTGATTGGCCCATCTGTTGTTCACAAACACTCACGTACACATTTTCTTACTCAGACTAAGTTATCGGAATCATCGTGCCTGAAATTTTGAGGTTTAGATACCAAAGCTGTCGGAAAGTCTTCAGTAAAATGTTCACTCAGCGTAATTTTATCACAATCTCTAAACAGTTTAACTCCAAAAATCAGAGCAAGCACTTTGCAGGGGGTACTTGGAATTATTACATCATCTGAAAGAAGAATATTTGTGATCTTTCAAAATTAAACTAGTAAAAATAAGGAGGCTCAAGTATGGAAAGGAGGTGACAATATTATTTCAACAGGCCTCTTATTTTTTGCTGTATTTCTTAGCTTTACTAGCTTGTTTTTAAGGGGAGTTATTCAAATTATGATTGTATTTATTCTTGTGATGAGCTTATTATGATGGTAAGCTTATTATAATTATTTTAAATATAAAAATTATAGTAAAATAATAGAATTAAATTTTAATTTTTTTATTATATTTGTATTTACTTTTGTATTTTAAAAGGCAGTTTTTATTTTTATCTTTAATTTGACTTTCAAAGCAAAACCATTCTCTGGAATTAGTATTTACAATAACGTATAAAATGTCTTTGTACTCATAAACACTGATATTTTCTATGACCACTTTTTGATATAAATAGCACATATATGGTGAGGGGGGTAACAAAAAGCCCAGGAAGAATGTAAGACAAAAAAGGATGAGAACCACTGCTCTAGAAGAAGTACTACATATGTAACATGGAACTACTTCCTCCAGTTTAAAGAACTTAAACTTTCTATTCTGTGACTAGAATGTAGTATTCTATTCTGTGCAATGCCATACTGTGCCTCATATCTTTCTTCAAAACATCCCCTTGTAAACATACTGTTGTTGTCAGATTTGCTCTCAAGTATTAGTCACACATCCCTGATCTGTGCATGATCTGTAGGTGGCAGCACATTGCGTTTTGCCTTGAAAATCCAGACTGATATGTCTCTGTATTATTATACAGAGAGATATCAGTCTGGTCACCGCCGTCCGCCGTGGTTGGATTCAAATCCCTGCCGTGCCGTGCATTTTGATTTGTTTATTTAAGTCACATGTTCTTCGCGAGCAGCGTCACTCGTCTCCTCAACAACAACAATCAAGATGGCGACCGAGGAGTTTGTTTCATTCAGCGGTAAATTCTGTTTTAAACGACCAAAAACATATGGAGTCATTAAAACCACAGCAGCTTACAGCATTAGAAGCCTTTATTTTAAAGATGTTTTCACGTTGCTCACTTTCTTGTCGCTTTGTTAACGTCACCTCAGCCATTTTCTGATTGGCTAACTCCGCTGTCAGTTTACTCGGGTTTGCTCCGCCCTAGAAATTGAATTGATTCAATGGCGACCGGACTCATCCTCTGGTACAGCGCTGAGGCTGGAATTCCCAGGCAACGTTGCGTTAACTTTTAGAGCATTGCCTCACATCAACTCCATGTGGCGATATGTGCGCGCGGTGACGTCATGCGCTTGTCTTGTGTATGCATTTTCAAACAGCAAGTACATGTCCGGCCTTGGCCTGGCTAAATTTACACTGTCAACATAAATAATCCTGCAGTGCAGTACTTATTAATTATGACAGCACACATACACCTTTACACCGAAATAACACCAAGTAAATATTTTATACAATTTCAACTCCAAATGTGTCAAATTCTCCAGAGCAGCTGGGCTCAGGAACAGTCCAGTCCAGAGTCCAACCACAGGACATTGGTTATGATGAACATTAAAGTTACACTGTGTAAGATTCCCGGTCTTGCGCCTCTAGAGGCCACAGGTGCCACTGCACCGTCGCAAAACGTAAACACTAGGGCCCCTCCTCCTTCTGAAACTGTGCGAGCGTGCGTCTATTTCCATCATTGTTTCAACTTTAGTTGACCTGCTGCTACCTTTGGAAGTTTGGACTGGATCTTCTATAGAGTTAGCGCTAGCGTTAGCTTATCAACAAATATCGCGCAATGGTCGCAGTAAAAACAACTAATAACTGTATGAAAAAGCACGTTCTAAAGAAAAAATAAAGAGGCTAATTTACCTGCCCAACAATAAAGAAGCAAAAACGTGATCTGATTTGCAGCCTTCTCTGTCTCTCATCTGACGCCAGCGAGCAAAAGTCTGTCCGATGTTGACTCTTGTCTGCGATCTGGTGCGGTCCCTTTCACATTTTCTTTTTCTTGCCTCGTCCGACATTGTCTTCATCTTCTTGTGTCCTTCGGCCCTGACGAACTGGCGAAAATAACAACGCTAAAAGTAGCTTCCTGGTTATACTGCGCCTCAAGTCGTTTCCTGTCACGTGACTCTTCCTCAACAGCGGAGCGCTCCCGGCCAAGTTGCGAGGGTGGTTTCTCAGTACAGAAGCCCCGCTCGGAGCAACAGATCGCGCCTCAGGCCTTATAATCGCTCAAAAAATCACAAAAACAAGTCAGTATGCCCCACATATTTAGGAGAAAAGTTACACAGTGTAACTTTAAAGACATCTACATTGTCCAGTTTGGTGTATTTGACTCAGTGGTGTTAGCACACACCCTTTATGGGCCGAATAATTCTGAATTCTTTCAAACAAGACAAACATGCAGTGAAAGGTGTCCCTGAGCGGCGGGCCGTACCTGGGACAGGTCGTATGCACTGAGGCCGTCTCTCTGGTGCACCTCCAGCTCGGCCTGCTGCTGCTGCTGGAGCTGCCTGGAAAAACACAGCACATTTAAGTGTGGACAGGTAACGCTAAGATTTAGATACAGCCCTGGAGAAGAATGCTCTGACCTCCGAAGCAGAGTGTCTCTCAGAGCGCTTTAGTTATTAGTGTAAAAGCTCACCTTGAAACTAAAAGGCTGTCAGGGCTTTTACCTCTGATTCCATCAGCACAAAAACACTTCTGGAACACTTAGCACTCAAACCTTAATACCAATATTTTGAAATTAATAGACTGATGGTTGTAAAAACATAACAAATCTTCCTAGGTATGAAATAATATTGTTCATAATAAAATGATTGCATGAGTGAAACTTTACCCCTGCTCCCAAACCTTTCAGCATATTTTACAGTGTCAGGAGGTTACCTTCTGATAGAAACTACATTAGTGGAAAAAAAAACAAACATTGTGGCCTAACACTAACACTTATCCTTGAAGGAAAACTGGGGCCAGAGCGCGCCTCTTCTGTTTTAGGCATGTGCGTACTATAGGTGCTCTGTGGGAAAGCATGTGTTAATGGCAGGGTTAACACACAGTAATAACACACAGTAATAACACAGTAATAACACAGTCCCAACAGCCAGGATCCTTCTTGGCTGGACTACTTTGGAGTGATCTACATAATCATTAAAGTGCTGTTCCAAATGGTTACATTCCCCACCTCTTCCCGAAGCTTCCCTCCTCAGTTTGGCTCATTCTCAAAGGATGCAACTGTGCTCAGTACAAATTGCCCACAATGCACTGCAACCACTTTCCACTCATGAACAGTGTTGAGTGTTAACAATGATCACATTTTAGAGTAAATGAAGTAAAACTCCTAACAAACTACTCTGTCCACAGGAGCTCATTCCAGGGTTAGATCTAAAGCATGAACGCTGCACAGGAACAGGTGAACTTAAGGAGGAGTTTTTGCCTTGTTTTCCTGCTGAAATGAATGCAGCTGAAATTCAGCTTGAATGTCTTTAAACAAATAATACCTAATAACTAGTGCTTGTTACCTCTGCTCCCAAAGCTTTCAGCATATTTTAGACGGTCAGGAGGCCTTAATTGATACCCTGAATTCACACCGAAAACGTCTCGAGAGCATCGCAGCAGCAGGTCGTTTTACGTGCGTACTGTTTAAAAAGCGCCAATTCACACCGAGGGCGTCGCTGCTCAAGCGGCTCTCCCCTGAGTTTTACCGACGACTCACCGTCTGAACAGGAAGTTGTCTTTACAGAGCCCTGTAGCTTCTACTTCTGCAGGTTGTCCTTGTAAAATGGCTGCTTGGTATTGCAAATTACATTTCTCCCTCTCAAGAATCAACTTCTCGGTGCGTAGTGTTTACATGACCACTATTTCAGTGAGCCTTTATTTTGAAAGTGTAGCAGAAGTTTATTTCTAACACTTGGCGCCTGTTTCCTGGCTGTAACTCTGCAGATCGCCGTGGAGCTGCTCGAAAAATAGAACTCCAACCTAATTTGAGCGTAGCATCGCGGCGAGTCGTTCGTAAGACGCCCCCGGTGTCAGATTGATTCAAACAAAGCAGTTCAGTTGCGTCTGACGCTGCTGCTGCTGCTTTGCTGTGAATTGGGGGTTAGGCTATACTTCTATTTAGAACTGGGTTTGTTTATTTCTCATTTCCTATTAAGAAGTAATCCAATAGTAAGTTACTTTCAAGTAAAGTAAAGTAATTATTTTTGTCGCAACAAAAGTTAAAAAGCAGTCATCTGGATTAGATTTTTCAAGTAGAAGACGTTTCACCTCTGATCCAAGAGGCTTTCTCAATTCTGAAATGAACTGGTAAGAGAGCTGGTTTATATTCTTCTAGGAAGGAGGAGTTTAGACCTGAAACTAAATTCTATTGGTCAATGTGACCATGAATAGCCTGAGTGGTTTCGGGTCGTTAGGAGTCCTTTGTCCTCAGCTGGAGTGAGAGTCGTTAACCCTCCCCAGCCTGGGCAGCTCCTTCAGATGTTAATGACCTGAGTGAAACTGGTTTGTTTTGTTTGGGTTTCAGGAGACTGTTGTAGACAGAAGGAAGGTTGTATCTGAGACCACCATTTCTGTTTAAAGAAGGTTTATCTTTTTTGACAAAGATTGCTTCTTTCACTCCTCGCTCAGACCGTCCTTCCTCTCTGGCTAAGATCTGGGCCTCACTGTCCTCAAAGGAGTGGTTTGTGGCCTTCAGGTGGAGGTGTACTGCAGATTCTGGTCCACTGGAGTTGGCCCTGCGGTGTTGGTATAACCACTTGTGCAGAGGTTGTTTGGTTTCTCCAATGTACTGTTCATTACAGTTCTCACTGCAGTGGATGGAGAACACAACATTGCTCTGTTTGTAACTGGATGCAATGTCGTCTACATAGATAGCTCTAATGATCTGTATTCAAAGTTTGGCTGGACAAGCCATAGACTGAAATGAATGTTGTTTTCAGAGCCCTGTGTTTCTTGGCAGTGTGAGTGTACGTACTTGACGTTAGTGTTGGTGCAGATGATGTACTCGATCTCGTCGGAGTAGGGGTTCTGGAAGGTGAAGCTGCTGGTGCGGATCAACATCCACTCTCTGTTCTTCATGCGGAAGCGGTACATGACGGACAGCACTTGGCCCTTCAGCTTCACCACCTGCACACAGCACACTCACTGAGTTAGCTCTGAACCTGCAGCCCTGCAGCTCTCGTCAGATACTTTTTTAGGACCATGCCAATGTTAGACCAAAGAGAATGGAATACAATCTCTTTTTCCATTGGCGCTTTTTAACAAAGCGTATGAACTGATTTAATACAGATTTTTTCCCTTCACATTAAAATAATAAATCTATAAGTCATTAGTGCCCCATTATTACACTGCCCCCTTGCTTTACACACACACCACTCGGACCTCCACTGCCTTCTCCTTTTACACACACACCACTCGGACCTCTACTGACCCCTCCCTTTACACACACACCACTCGGACCTCCACTGCCTTCTCCTTTTACACACACACCACTCGGACCTCCACTGACCTCTCCCTTTACACACACACCACTCGGACCTCCACTGCCTTCTCCTTTTACACACACACCACTCGGACCTCCACTGACTTCTCCTTTTACACACACACCACTCGGACCTCCACTGACCCCTCCCTTTACACACACACCACTCGGACCTCCGCTCTTCCTTTAACACACACACCACTCGGACCTCCACTGACCTCTCCTTTTACACACACACCACTTGGACCTCCACTGCCTTCTCCCTTAACACACACACCACTCGGACCTCCGCTCTTCCTTTAACACACACACCACTCGGACCTCCGCTCTTCCTTTAACACACACACCAGTCCGATGTCCACCATGGTGTGCTCTGACCCACTTTAAGCACTGCTTCTACAAAAGCCTCACTGAAACTTCAAATTATTGGTGAGTACACCAGTACATTGTTTATTGGTGAGCCCAAATATTGAGTGGAGTCTGATTTTGTCCAAGCTAGGTCAGTAAGTGTGAAGAAACAGGAAGTTGTTTACCTGCTGGAAGCTCTCTCTGAGGTGGCTCTGGTCCTCGGGGTGGCAGAACTCCAGGATGTCTTTGCCCAGTAAGTCCTAGACACAACCAGATACTCAGAACCACAGATACTGTAGAATTTACATCACATCTACATGAAGGGGCCTTACTAGACCAAGCTTTCTAACCCATAGTGACTTACTGTGAATTATTTACTACTTCATAATTACATTCCATAGATGTCAGTAGTGTCAGATTCCATTCAAAAGCAGTGATAAATGGACATGGCTTCAAACAGAGAAGTGTTTATTCTTTAGTGCTAACTCCAAAGAGCCAACTGTTGCCAGAAATAGAAAATTAGCATCTGTAAAGAGCCGAAACCAATTTTAATGCACAGAAGTCGCTTAGCCTATAATAAAGTATACCATATTGGTTGTCATCAATAATTGCAAACAAACAAAGAACTGTGTTAAATACTCTACTGATTATCTTACTCAGAGACCTAGAGTTACATCCTGTAACTATTTCTTGCTGCGTGAGTGTGGCACTTCCGCAAGTGTCCGCAAGTGCAACTCTGTGGGCCATGAGGCTCAATTAGTTTATTATAACAAACTATAGCACCAGAAAACAGGGAGAAATATTACCGTATTTTCTGGACTATAAGTGGCACTCGAGTATAAGTGGCACTAGCCAAAAAATGCATAATGCAGAAGAAAAAAACGTATATAAGTCGCACTGGACTATAAGTTGCATTTTTTGGGGGAAATTTATTTGACAAAATCCGACACCAAGAACAGACATTTCATGTGGAAAGGCAAGTTATAGTAATAATAGAATAGAGAACAACAGCTGAATAGGTGTGCGCTATGCTAACGTAACACATTGATGGTTATTCAGCGACATGAAGCATAAACAACGAACTGAATAGGTGTCTCGTATGTTAACGTAATATATTAACAGTTATTCACATAACTATAGCATAAAGAACATAATATAACCATCTCACATATAGGTGCGACTGACATATACTCAGTCGCACCTGAGTATACGTCGCATCCCTAGCCAGACTAAGACAAAGTGTGACTTATAGTCTGGAAAATACGGTATACAGATGCAGATTGTTTTAAAGTCATCTACTTTTTCTTTATTGACTTTACATAACCAGATATCAGATGCCTAAAGAGCCGCATGTGGCTAACAAGGTCTGAAACATGTCAGACATTGAACAGAGTAAGATAAGGATGAGTGTTCTCGGAGCACATGCTAAAGTCATGTCCACAGCCCACACTGCACTCTGTAGAACAGGAATGTGTGCAGCACATGTGGACTTCATCTAATAACACAGCACCGCGCGGAATGTACCTGCAAATGAGACTTATAATAATAATAATGTAGGGTCACAGGTCATAAAAATGCCCTGGCTGTTTAACAGATTTCTGAGTATATAACTGGTTCCAGAGCATCTGTTGGTATATCGATATCTACCTGGGGCTGGTACCCGATGACGTTGATGCAGCGAGGGTCGACAAATGTGATGACCCCGTCGGAGTTGTGTCGCGACAAGAACTCGGTGGGCACCGACAGACCGTTCATGTCCATGGAGACGGGGGAGCTGGTCACCTGCAAAAAACAAAAGATCATTTTATACTCACCACAATGTCAGACACCTGATGGAGAATCAAAAACCCAGGGAAACTTGTTGCCCCATCCTTCAATGCCACTGGGGTAAACTGTCAGGAGCAGCTGGCGACAACAGTGCAGCGCCCGGGACCCTTCTCCCCTCTTGATCCTATTTAGGAACACCTAGCTATTGTCAGGGTTTTTTTTTTTTACCTTTAAAGACCATTATTCAAGAATATTAAGACCTATTTCATAAACAGGCAGTGTACCAAAGGTTGAGTTTTAAACATGGCTATGCTAATTAATTGTGACCATTTGTGATAGTGAGTGCCACAATGCATTTTGGTCTTAGTCATAAAAGATCTGAGCTCTCATATTGGCAACACTGATACAACTTAGAGCCTTTAAATGGCATTTTAGAGTAAGCTGATGATGACATATTTAAGACCTGTTTAAATGTCTTTAAGACCTAATACTCCACATCTAGCCCAATTTTTAAAAAATTCAAGACTTTTTAAGACCCAGTAGAAACCCTGTATTGTGCATGCTTTAGGTTGATGGAGAAAACCTGAGCATCCAGAAGAAACTTGGACAATAAGAAGACATGGGGACAACATGCAAACTCCACACAAACCTGGGATTCAAACCTGGGACCCTTTTGCTGTGAGGTGACAAGAGTGTGCTCTGCTTAAGAAAACCATCATGTGTGGAGTCTGTTTGCTGAGGCTGGAAGGAACGCACAGCGTCTTGGCTTGCTTTCATTTTTCATGTGTTTTTTCAGCGGCTTATTGGGCTGTTCTCAAAACACAACAGGACAACACAACATTGTACTCAAAACCAATCCTGAGATGTTTTCATTTGATGGGTTGTAACAAAAGCCTAAATACAGAATCATTCAGACTCCCTTTCTATACTGGATACATTAGTACAGCAGTGAATTCATTTGTTAAGCTGCATTTATGATTCTAATTATGTATGTAATTAAGTCTTGTTGGAATAAATAAGTGAGCAGATTACTGGTGAAGCTCTGTGTGGATGTGTTTGTGCAGATCAGAGGCTGCTCCTTCAATATGCAAAGACAAAAAAAACACACAAAACTCATGGCTGTTTCCATACATTCCTATTGCATTACCGTTAGCTTCGTGTTGCTAATATCTGTGTATCTAAAATTGTTTCAAAAAGCTTGTAAAAGAGCATAATAAGTTGGTATTCCTCTTTCTTTCAACTCTCTTTCTTTAAGACATTACATTTATACAATCTGTGATAAGCAGAGCTGTTGAGATAATGCTGTGTTGGTTTTAAAGCAACCAGAGCTGTGTCCGCGCAGCTCCAAAATAAGTGTAATAAGTCCAAGTGTGAGCTATATGTGAAAGAAGTCAGACGGCACTTGACTATTCAGAGTGTCATTCCAGTTTTGGGAGTGCTGCCACATTCGTAAACACTCTACAATGGACTGTATAGGACAGGAAAATAAATACAGTTTCTCTATAAAACAGATAAAAACAAAGACTTGGTGACTGACTTGAGAATAATGTTTCATACACACACCACCTAAGAACTCAAAACATCTGCTTTAATGCTGTTTAACTTGGATGTAGACGACTGCTGCTGCTCACAACAAACATGGCCTCCTTCCTGGATCCTTGTTGATTTGATTCCTGGCTTCCTCAGAAGTTAGCAGCCACTACATTCATAAATCTCCTCTAGGCCTTACCTTAGCATCCTTCTACCTTATATTCATTCTCCCGCCTTTGTACCTGTCCAGACCTTCTCAATCTGACCTCTCTGAGTTTATCTACAAAACATCTCACTAAAGGTCAACATATTGGACTAATTTTTGCATTTTTTTTTTGTAAGTTGGCTGATGCTTGCACTTTAATGACGATTTTTGTTCAGGCACATATCTGGGTGACTGAAGGACCCCAGCTTCCCCAACCATGTCGTAGTGTTTTGGTATCTTACATCCAAAATCGCTTTATCTCAGCCTGAAAAGCTCAAAATGGCAATACTTTTTTTTTTGCTAATTTCTCTTGGCATAGAACCTCAGAACAAAAAATCAATGTGCATTTTGTAGCTCTCCCCAAGCTGTACCTGCACAGAGAGGTGAAGGTCAAAAATGAATCTTTAGCTGTTCTCACTGTCCAATTCTAACACATTTGTGCCCATTTTAATAAGCATTAATAAAACAAATGGCTATATCATGTTCATTTCTTTTATAAAATTAAGAAAATGTACACATTGGTCCAAAAATAAGCAGTGTTTATTGACCATTGGTTGCTCTGAATTTTTTAAATCGGTATTGCCAGACAAACGCTATACCTCTTCTATAGGAAGCAGTTAGTCTGGTGCCACTTTGGGAACATTTCGTTTCTGAGGCGGAACAATGACAGGCGGAGTAACCAATCAGAGAAATGAAGGGCGGGACATAAGCACGGCACCGCTGACCCAAACAAACATGGATTCTTGACATTTATTTTTCATAAAACACCGGAATATGGTGAGCAGCTCTGTACTTATTATATTTCTGAACGGGGACAGCAGCAGAAGCCAGTTGTACAAACTTGTGGAAAAAGTTTTTTTTTTTTTTTTTATGCGTATGTTAAAGGTATTAGGGAGGATCTTTATAAATTCATTTTCTGCAATATTTATTAAAACTACCTTCATTGCCCTGTATAAGGCTTATAAATTGGTGTATTAGAAAATATAATAATAATATTAATAAACTGTGGACTCTGTGGGACTTAAAAAACCTCAACCAATCGTTTTCGTCATGAGTACGTTAACCATTGTTCCATGGACTCGCCATTCATTCGTTCATCTTCCTGGTTTCGGCGATAGTGTGCGTTCTTGTGCCTGCGCATGCGTATACACTATGTTTATGTAGCCCGGCATTAGCGCTGTGTTAGCAGCGTTAACATCGTAGCGGGGACAGCCTGACTTCGAAGAGCACAATGGCTGAGGAAAACCGTGAACCGGGCGGTCACAAAAGGAAAACTGTTTTTGAAGTGAACCAGAGGAGGAGGAGAAAAACTGTAGCAGAGCAGAATAAAACCTGTGTAGTTATTGGCGATTCCTTCAAAGGACGGCGTGCGCTGTAGGAACAGAAAGGGCTTCAGACGATGCATTGGTCGCCAAGTTTCTGCAGGACAGGTAACGTTTATCTTATCGTTTGAAAAAAATGCCTTTTTTCTTTATCTGTTGAACCTTTTCAACTGCACAGCAGTCAGTTTGCTAATGCTACCAACAGCAGCAGGACAGATATTTGTGCTCACATTTAGGGACTGTGCATGTGACTGGGTCTGTGTGGGGAACTAGGTCAAAGGTCGCACAAACAAACAATGCAGGTCTAGGTTTAGGTGAATCTCTGCTGATGCCGGCTGTAAACAAACACTCGTGTTCCAACGCTCGTGCAGTCGCTGTGGAGGAGTTCCTTGGAAAGGAACAGTGAAGGGCGGGGCCTGACGCATGGTGTTATTCAAAAAAGGACAAACAGTCGCTGGTTTCTCAGCAGTCAAAAAAAATCCTCCCTAATATCTTTAATCATTGGATGTAAACGGGACTTAACTGTTGCTAAAATGGCAACAAGATGAAGAAAAAAAATCCCAGAGGACTGGACATAAACGAGGACTTCAGCAGAACCAATAGGAGACAAAGGAAAGCACTACATGCCATTAATCAGGTCAGAGAAGTTATTACATTAGCTCAGTAGCTAGTGCTACCTTGGTTAGCTCTTCCCCTTTCGTAAGACGCGCTGCAGACAAACGGCTGTGATAGGCCAGTTCCAAATCAAACTGAAGAAACGCTTTGCTCCGAGAGGGGAACCAGACTGTCCTGCTTGTGAAAAGCAAGTAGGAAAACCCATCTCACATTAGCTAATCATATCCATCCTCTTCATGAACAAAGAGAACCTCCACATCTTCAGCTCTGCTCCTGTCTTTTACACCTCTGCTCTCACCACTTGTCTTGAACACCTTTCCTTTGACTCTAGTTCCTTCATCACACCTGACACTGCTCCACACACTGCATTAAGCACATGAAGAGCTGTGTCTGAACTGACCTGCAGCCGCCCGATGGCCACGAGGCAGTACTTCCCGCCCTGCCCCGCCTCTGTGTCCTCGTCTGGAATGGTCATACCTGTAAACAGAGAGCACAACGAGAGCTTTCACACGAGTGCCATATAAAACCATTACTCACCCAGTACAGCACGCCTTTTTCCATCTCTCTCATGACCTTTGCAGGGAAACCAAGGCTGCAGCACTCAAACTGTAAGTTGTATTTACTGAAAGCAACAGAGAGACAGACAGGAGGAGGAAGCACACAGCAAATTCTTCTGAAATGAACTCTGTGGGTGAGAATTATATAAACACTTTCTCTGGAGTTAGAAGAACGCTTTAACCCTCCTACTCCCCTAAGACATTTTTTGTTGTTTTGCACCTGTTTTTTGTGGATAACTTTTGCTGTGTCGATTCAAATGGCATAGATTTTGCCTCAGGTGTGTATTTTTGGATGAATTTTCAGATTTCAGGATTTAAAAAAAAAATCCACTTAAAAAGGTGTCTAAAAAAATAGTCACACCTTGCCACTGACTCCCATTAAAACAACATTTTTATAATACACTGTCACTGCAATATAATTTCACATTTTTATCAAGTGTTTCATGGATTCATGATAGTGAGGGATTGGAATTTTAGTTTTTATTGTTTTTCACTAGGTGTCATTTCCCCATATATGGTAGACAGAGGTATAAATGTGGAGATGGCCACATTAGTGTTTGTATAAATGATCAAGCCTACAAGGAAAATAAAAAACATTTTTTGAACTAAAATGATTTGGGTGTGTTTTTGTCATAAATTGGTGTGAAAGTGTTTGTTGAGAAATGAGTTTGTGTTTGCGTGAGCACAAATCCAAAATGTAGTTCTTACAGAGATGTGCACATCAGGGCAAAGTAGAAAAAGGTCCCAGACTGAGCAGAGGCAGAGGTTTGTGCTGGATGTGTCTGCACCACACAAACTGGAATTTAAGGCTTACATTTCATAAACAGAATGAAATTTTTGCTGTGTGTGATGAGGACTGAAGTTAATCATTGCAACCTTGAAAAAAATGGAATTGATCATTAGATAATTTTTCTATAGCAGTCTTTATTGGTGGATTTTTTTGTGCTTAGGGCGAAAGGTGAGACTAAAAAGTTAGGGCTGTAGGAGGGGTAAAGTGAGACTGTTTCCTGTTATACCGACACCTGTACCGTATTCATAAAGGTTGGCCGATACCAGCAACCAATTCCACTTTACATCGCTGTCACAAGACGTTCACTTTCAAAGTGAACTATGAAAATAAAAGCAAAGCGGACCGCGCATTATCCTCAGCTTCGTGACCAGACATCACAAATCATAATGTGAAAGTCCTACAATTCAAGCACTTCAATTAAATTTCAATTCAGTTCGATTTAACAAAAGTCACCTCAAGGGGCTTCACAAACAGTTAATCACTTCTCCTTATGTTGTCCTGAAAATGATGCCAGTGGAGTCTGAAGCAGTTCTGATAAAACATAATGCTGCTGTGGGTCCTGGTAAATCTCCCAGGCTTAGATGATCAATCTGTCTTTCAAACAAGCGACCTCAGTGACTGAACTGTGGAGAATCTAAGCTTTCAAATGAGATATAGCTGTGTTTAGTGCACAGACAGACCGTTCTGTGTTGAAGAAACAGCTTAGCCACACAGAGCAGGGATAGACAGCAAAAAAGACGACACAGTACTGGATGTATGAGATATTGTATATAAGTAACTGTGAGTACTCATATTGCTATTCGATACTGGCAAGTACCGTATTTTCTGGACTATAAGTGGCTCCAGAGTATAAGACGCACAGTCCAAAAAATGCATAATGAAAAAGAAAAAAAACTTATATAAGTCGCACTGGACTTTAAGTCGCATTTTTTGGGGGAAATTTATTTTACAAAATCCGACACCAAGAACAGACATTTCATGTTGAAAGGCAAGTTATAGTAATAATAGAATAGAGAACAACAGCTGAATAGGTGTGCGCTATGCTAACGTAACACATTGATGGTTATTCAGCGACATGAAGCATAAACAACGAACTGAATAGGTGTCTCGTATGTTAACGTAATATATTAACAGTTATTCACATAACTATAGCATAAAGAACATAATATAACAAGTTCACCAAACTCACCATCTCACTCCTAATCACTAAATCCTTTAAATTCCAGTTCCATTTACAATTATTCCGCTCTTTCTCAGTTGTCTTTATAGCCTAAGTTGTTGTTGGTAATGTTTACATTTTAAATTGTCAGTGGTACAGGTGCAGCAGATGCTGGTACACAAGCCTAGAGCGCCCTCTAACCAACACCTGAAATATTTTAATATATAAGTCACACCTGAGTATACGTCGCACCCCTAGCCAGACGATGGAAAAAAGTGAGACTTATAGTCCGGAAAATACGTTATTCAAATGGAAGAACTTGTACTCGTACTCATATCGGTTTGACAAAAAATGGTATCGGTGCATCTCTATCCACAACACCAGGATACAGGAGAATGGGGTCATCCATGACCTAATGTCTTTAGAAAGAAAGGCTGCTTCTTAATGCACTCACTCCAATCATTATCTCAATAAATGGGCAGTGGAGGATAGTTTAGTGAAAGCTGTATTGCTGGTGTAATGTATAAAAAGATGGACTGGCATTTACAATGAATTTGAAACTGCTCTAAATGTTGCATTCCTGAAAGAAAGCTTGGTTAAAAGAAAATCAGCCTTAATCACAAACATCTATATACTGATACTGTATAACATGGCCCAGTCCACATCAATCAAACCGGTCATGTATCGTTTCTTACTTGATGTACAACTCCAACCAACTTTTAATTAAATCTGAACTCCACGATTCTACTTTTAATATCAACTCATGTTAATATTGGTTTCTCTCATCCAGTCCACATAAAATATTTCAGACTGTAATGTAAATGAGTCAGAGTCAGGATTGTAACTAATGTTTGACCTGTCCAAGACTGTGATAAAAGGTAAAAACAAATCCAGGTCACAATCACTTTTTATATGGAAAAGAGGCCATTTTGAATGTGATTTTTCCACAATAAAGACTGCAAAATGACCCCTAGTGGCTGAAAACGACCCCAGGAGAACATAAGGACAGAGAATCTCCAACAGGCTCCAAACAAACCGTATCAGAAGGCATCACATTAAAGTCCATTTGGGCATTTTTTCCCTCTTTGATTGGCCATCATCTTGTCTGTGTTATTGCTTATGGCACACATTTTGTAAGGCTCTCTCTTGACATAGTTTTGAACTAAATTTTTCAGTATTTTCATAAACAACAATGACTTTATGTATTCAAACTGGCAATCAAAGGGTTAAAATCCTAAAAATTATTGAATGTTTGATAGTTTTGAGCAAGACTGAAGTTGTTAAAAAGATTTATGCAGACAAAAGCTGAAAAAATATTAATCCAGTCAATTTTTAAGGCAGTTTTTTGGAAGTGGACATTTATATCCGTAAGGTCACAGGTGTAGAGTAAACTGAAGTGATGCCTGAGGTTAAGGTAAAGGTGTCTGCAGTTCAGCCGGACAGAGGCAGTGTGTTACCTGCAGGGGGCCAGGCTTTGATGTACCCAGTGCAGTGGACCACAGAGTACTGCGCCTCACCCTCTTTGGATGGTCCCAGGCCGTTCCTGTCCCGCACAAACACACACAGGTTAGTCCACAGAAATGCCTCGAATTGAATGTTTCGAACTCGTGAGCAGAAGCCAGTGACCTGGACTTGACTTTTAATTCAATTTCCCGTGTTTAGACTTTTCGTTTTTGAGTGAAAGTTCTAATAGAGATGTTGTTGTTGGCTCGGAGGACATTGTGGAAGAATGTTGTGTGTGATAAGCTCTCAGAGCTCAAAGTGTTTGTGTAAAGTTGTCCAATTCAGAAGAACTGAGACAAAATTCAATATAAATGCATTCTTCTAAAATTACAAAGAGAGCTCTCAGCACATTCAGAGCTCGTATATTCCTGTGTAAAGTACCTGTATCTTTTCCTCATGTTGGACAGGCGGTTCAGGGAGATATGGTCCAGAGGAGCGCTTCCACATCTGCGGACACACACAAAGTACAATAACTTTACTCAATTTCACTGATGCTGATGACACTTTTTTTCTAATTAAAAGATCAGTTTTAATAACTACAAGCAATAGGCGGATCATAATTCAACAGCATCATTCATCTGGTAATGGGACGATCTATGTTCATGTCTCAGATAAGTAACACTTCTCTATTTTGATGCTTATTGCTGCCGCTCTTTGGTTTTGTACACTGTAGTTGTTGTTTGTTATAGTAGTACATTGTTATTCATTCATCCATCTTCTTCCGTTTATTCCCATTAGGTTACAGGTATTGGAGCCTATCCCAGTAACTATGGGTCCCAGGATGACATGGAGACATACAAAGGCAGATAAGCATCCACTAGGGGCATGACTCTAAAGACCACAGCGGTGGGAAGAAGCCGGAGAACCCGGAGAGAACTCACGGTAAGAAAGGAGGACATGCAGAGTCCACCCAGAGATCTTTTCTGAAACAATGACACCTCCTCCTTAACCCTCTGGGCACCCTAGGTTCCAAACGTGTACTTTTTGCTGTTTTTATTTTTTTGATCCTCAATAAATCAGTCAGTTTAAAAGCTGTTTGTTTTCATGAAAAAAGTATTATAATGTGTCAGGATTACAGTATGTCAAAAATCTGTCATTATAATGGAAGTCAATGGGCCCAAATGCGTACTTAAGGTAACGAGTGTAAGTTTTTACAAAAACCTGTCTTTGCTCCAAAAATAAAAATGCATCAAAACCAATGCTGTTATTAATTATTGACTTAGTGAAGGCTCTAATAACTTTACCCCAAGTGATCCACTCTGCAACTATTTTTGGATAATAGGGCATATTTTGTGTTTTTGCCATCTAAAAAAGTTGGGTTTTTTATGACAAAAAGGCCATAAAAACATATAAATTATTAATAAATGAAAATAAACTTAATATCTATGGTTAGAACTGAAGTAGTAGAAAGGATTTCATGCGAAAAAAGTAAAAAAAAAAAAATTTTTTACATTTTTATAGCTATTTTATGGGAGGTCCCAAACGGGTCCCTAAGGTAACAAGTGTATGTAAATTTTTAGGGTGCCCAGAGGGTTAACATGCATGTGCAAACTCAGCATTGAGCTTTTTATGTCTTTTACAATAAAATATATTGCTCCTCTCACTACAGACAGCTCACACATTTATATTCCCCTCAATGTTCTTATGTTTACATCGCACCACTTTTTTGATGTGCTCTCATCTGTTTTTGGTGTGTTTCTGTGGCAGTGTTACGATTCCACACATTCTGAGATGGCGACGTGTTTATGGAAAATGTTTTTCGTCTCTGTGGATATTAGAGGTGGAAAAGTAATTTTTCTGATGCATCAGTCGTTTCTTTAAAAAGATTCGGAAAAGCTAATAACTGGAATTTTGTAAAAACTACAAATGATTAAAGTAGGCTATGTCCAATACAAATCTTTTGCTACTGGGTTGCAAAGACAGAATTTGCTACTACAACATATCAATTATTAGTTCTCTAGGTCTGTTTTTTGGAGTAGAAAGTGTTTAAAATTATGTTTCAGATATAAAATATACAACTATAATGAATTATTGTTGAAAAA
Source organism: Bostrychus sinensis (assembly GCA_020698575.1). Classification (NCBI taxonomy): domain Eukaryota; kingdom Metazoa; phylum Chordata; class Actinopteri; order Gobiiformes; family Eleotridae; genus Bostrychus; species Bostrychus sinensis. The sequence continues at coordinate 2,889,864 of CM036242.1, forward strand.
TTAGAAAACTAGAAAAGTGTCTGATGCATTGATGAATTAAATCGTGGGCCTCTGAATTGAAATCAAATCCAATTGTGAGATGCCTGAAGATTCCCACCCTGACTGGATATAGCCTCATTTTTTCAGAGCTGACTTCTGTTATGCTGTGCAATTGAATGAATAATTAGTTTTCTTCAAAAACAAGGGTAGTGCATCTTTAAAAGAGCAAACGCTACAAAGGCTACCACACTTTTCTTTAGTACAGCAAAGACACAGTTGAGACATTCCACCAGCCACGCCAGGCAACAGCTACAACTCATCTGGTCTTCCTAAATGAACTATTCAAAAATGTAAGGAATGTGGTGAACGGCAAGCGGTCAAATGGATAACACATGTAGAACCTGTGTTGTTGATTACTCTGCATTGCCGTGTTTTTATGTCCCTTAAGTCTGCGTGTTTCTAATAACCGTTCGCCAAAACACGCCTGCCTCCGGGACCCGCTCTCCTGTCACACAAACTCGCCGCTTTCCATCGCTTGAGGCAGCCCATGTTGTTTGAATTATGCAAAGCCTTAAAATAGAAAGAGCGTGGAAGGAGCGAGCGCACATTCCGCACAGCTTAACACATCCGAGCCGCGGTGCGAGTGGCAGTTCCTGTGTGACAGCCCCGCGCCGGGACGGAGCTCTCTCAGAACACGGCGGCACAAACGCGAGCGCTGTTGTTCTGATAGAGTTGTTTTGATGCAGGCGTAATGAAAGCTGTCTCAGAAACCTGCCCTGACACACAACACCCGCAGTACACTGTGGAAAGTATTTGTAAAATTCACAGAAAAATGCTGACAGTTTATGGCAGAGGTGTCCAAAGTGCGGCCCGGGGGCCATTTGTGGCCCGGGTTGAGATTTCGCTTGGCCCTCAGCTTCTATGGCAAAATGCAGTACTTATGGCCCTTTGTACAGTGTTTCTGTAGCTTTGTCTGTACTTTTGTGCATCTCATCTACTCTCTGCCTTCAAAGATGTTATTTTGTTGGGACTTAGATGAGATTAGATTGAACTTTATTAATCTCACAATGGAGGAATTCACTTGTTTAGGCTGCTCTTGTACAGAATGAAGTGCAGAAAGCACAAAAACAAAGTGAGCACGCATCACAGACAAAAAAGTGCAAGACAAAAGTGACTTTTTTAAAATTATGTTTTCAGATAAAATAATTTATAATTATTTGACTTTTGAAAACAAAATACTTATAAAACAATGCACATTTTATTTATTCTGTATATACGTTCAGTTCTTAGAAAACTTCAGGAGCGACTCTTGGCCCTTGAAGATTTGCACATCTTCAGATCTGGCCCTCATTAGAAAAAGTTTGGACCTCCCTGGTTTATGGTAAAAACAACAACAACTGGCAGCCGGGGTTACCAGAAATGACTGTATTTTCCGGATTATAAGCCGATACTTTTTTCCCACGCTTTGAAACATGTGGCTTATACAAAGATGCAGCTTTTCTATGGCTTTTTCTTCAGCCGCCAGGGGGCGCTCTAGCAGGAAGTGCAAAAACGACACTGAAGAAGACGATTTCAGTGGTTTCAGTTCTCAGGAGGAAGATGAATAAAGCCATCAATAGACCCTTTTCACGTGACGTCAGACAACTTCCGTTTTGAGACGATGGGATGTATTTTCAGTTCCGGTGCCGCGCTTCTCCCATAAGAAATTCACCCAGACTTTTTTAAAATTGTCGTTTACAAGTTTTACACAATATACAGCGATTTTCAAATGAATATTTACCCACAAAATGTTCTAAACTTGCGAAAGGATATTAATTCTTCAACGAAGGATACTTGGATTATGAAGTGAGTGCTTTGTTATGTAGCTAGATAGCGTTAGCAACATGGCTAAGTGATAGAGCTGCGCTGTAAAACAGTGTTAGATCATGTCATGATCTGAGTTTATCTGAATATTTGACAATCTGCTTATCAGGAAATACCACTGGATAGTACTACAGTATATTTTCATTTAGTAAAGCTCTGTGCTCGAACACTGACTCTGCTGTAGTCATCAGTCTGTGACAAAATAATAGACTTTTCACATCTACTGCCAAAACTACAATGGTTTGTGTTTACTTTAATTTTTACTTTAATTCATCAGCAAATCTCTGTACATCATGTAGCCTTATATTTGGCAAATTTTTAAGACTCTGAGTAAATTCCTTGCTGGCGAGCAGCAGCACTGGAAATGAAGATACATCCCATCGTCTCAAAACGGAAGCTGTCTGACGTCATCGTGAAAAGGGCCTATTGCTTTTCTGTTTTGTCTGATCAGCGCTTTTACTGCCGTGTTAATATGAAGGATAAAACTGTGTTAGTCCATAGCAGCGTTAGTTTGGTGATTTTATTTTGCGACGTGTTAGACATAAATATGTTTTTTGAAGCTGCCCTTGTCCGGCTGCTGCTTACAAACTGTGACCAGAAGTGGATCATTCCTTTAGCCGAATGCGGAAGTAGTTAGCGCATAACCACTGTTGCGTTAGAAATGTCAATTATAATTAAATAATTATAAAGTATTGTTACCCCTAACTGAGAAGCTCTTCTGCTAAAGCTATCTTTTTCAGAAGTGAGAAGGCTAACACCAAATACACACAGATGTTTTGGGAACTAAAGGTCAAATCTAGAATAGGTTTTATCTATAGAAATAAATCCTACTTTACATTTTCTGCACAACACTCATTAATTTGCTTAAAGGTTCCATATTATGCTTTTTTCAGGGTTTTTGAAGTCATTTTGGACACCTTTGCATTAGTATTTCAGGTTTTTATAATTTAACCTCCTTTTGGGGAGCTTTGATTTTGCAGAGAATGCTTTGATCCGGCGTCTGTCACCTCCATGGATGTATTATAGAACTGGATTGTGAATGATGACATGGTCGTGCTCGATAAGTGTAGAAAAAAAGCCAAAAAGTTATTTACTTCCATGTTATATCTGCACCAAAGAGCAGTGTGATCGATTCTGACCAATGTGCGCGACCGTAGGCTTGAGCGGTGATGTCACAAGCAGTAACATTTTTTTTTAGCCAAATTAAGGATTTTAAATGAAGAAAATGTCCATCAAATGAAAACAGATAATAAACAACACAAAGTGTGACCATGGGTGTACCCCGCCTGAGGCCTAAAGTTTCTGGGATAGGCTCCTGGACCCGCGACCCCTGACGGGAATAAGCATAAGAAGATGAATGAATGAATATCCTGACTTTCTGAGATAAAAGCGTATGTATTTCTCAGTATGACTTCTCATCTCGGAAAGACGAGCATCCGAAGGCCACATGAATGCAGACTAAGAAAGGAAAAGTTTTTGGGAGTAAAATTGTGGAATAGTACGGAAGCGTATTGCGTTCACCTGAAAAAAAAAAAAAGGTTTCTGTTTTAATGAGCTAAGTTAGTTCTGTTTTTATGAGAAAAGTTCTGTTTTTATGACAAAAGTAAATTCATGTCTATCACAACCAGTAAACGTTTAGCTCGTATTGAAGAGTTGTAGCTAAAGAAAGGGCGTAAATGTCCCAACTACTTCGTTTAATACGGTTTTATTTTACTCTAGGCTTGAGACACTGGAGATTCTGCTTTCGTTAAGTAATATTGACGTATAATCATTAGTTTGTCGACTCTGCGCAGACATCTCAGGTCTTTGCCATTGACTTTGAATTCCTCTCCCCCCAAAAGTGGAACAGGATAATAAGGACCATTATCCACATAAAAACATAAAATTATTTCACTCGTAAAAACAGGATTTTTTCTCTCATAAAATCAAAACTTTTCTCATAAAAACAGAACTAACTTTGCTCATTAAAACAGAAACATTTTTTTTTTACAGGTGAACACAATACGCTTCCATAGAAAAGTTTGAATGTGGAGCTGAGGGAATGTCCAAACTGATTGTTAATTAAGAACTTTTTTGCTTCTGCCCACTCCTTTCGGGCAGACTGTGCATGGAAGGATGTTTTTCCTTTTTTTTTTGTTTTGTTTGTATACGTTTATATATGTGTACCGTATTTTCCGCACTATAAGGCGCACCTAAAAGCCTTTAATTTTCTCAAAAACCGACAGTGCGCCTTATAATCCGATGCTGCTTATATATGGATCAATGTTGGTTAAAGTTACACTGTGTAACTTTTCTCCTAAATATGTGGCGCATACTGACTTGTTTTTGTGATTTTTTGAGCGATTATAAGGCCTGAGGCGCGATCTGTTGCTCCGAGCGGGGCTTCTGTACTGAGAAACCGCCCTCGCAACTTGGCCGGGAGCGCTCCACTGTTGAGGAAGAGTCATGTGACAGGAAACGACTCGCTTTACGGCATTCCCTTCTGCTCTTATACCTGAGGTGCAGTATAACCATGAAGCTACTTTTAGCGTTGTCATTTTCGCCAGTTCGTCAGGGCCGAAGGACACAAGAAGATGAAGACAATGTCGGACGAGGCAAGAAAAAGAAAATGTGAAAGGGACCGCACCAGATCGCAGACAAGAGTCAACATCGGACAGACTTTTGCTCGCTGGCGTCAGATGAGAGACAGAGAAGGCTGCAAATCAGATCACGTTTTTGCTTCTTTATTGTTGGGCAGGTAAATTAGCCTCTTTATTTTTTCTTTAGAACGTGCTTTTTCATACAGTTATTAGTTGTTTTTACTGCGACCATTGCACGATATTTGTTGATAAGCTAACGCTAGCGCTAACTCTATAGAAGATCCAGTCCAAACTTCCAAAGGTAGCAGCAGGTCAACTAAAGTTGAAACAATGATGGAAATAGACGCACGCTCGCACAGTTTCAGAAGGAGGAGGGGCCCTAGTGTTTACGTTTTGCGACGGTGCAGTGGCACCTGTGGCCTCTAGAGGCGCAAGACCGGGAATCTTACACAGTGTAACTTTAATTATGGCTACCGTATTCAGGGGGCGTCGCCGAAGTGACAGCGGTAAAAACGGTAAAGGGGAATTCCAGTCCCAGCTGTTCACGTGTGCCATAGGCGTGTTTATGGATCCTGCCGCAAAAGAACAAGGAGGCGCGGCCTTTGCTCCATCTCAGTAGAAGAGTTGCGACATTGAGGGGACAGAAAACTGAGCGCTCGAACGCTGTTCATGTAGCTTTGAACTGCGACAAATGGAGTTGGAAATACATTGTTTTCAACGAGGGCGGCGCAAATAAGAGCTACCGGTACGTACGCTACCGTATTGTGAATGCACTAACTTGTTTTGGGAGTGAACGGAGTTGTAAGAACGCTGGTTTGTATTCTATTAATAAAGTTTGACTGACTGACTTATCTGACTGTTTTATTGACATTCCCTTTAGCGCAGCGCCATCTAGTGGATGCGCCTTATAATGCGGTGCGCCCTATATATGAAAACAGTTTTAAAATAGGCCATTCACTGAAGGTGCACCTTATAATCCGATGCGCCTTATAGTGCGGAAAATACGGTACATTGTGTAGGTGCATGTCATTTTGTTTATTATGTGTTTGATTTATATTTATATGACCTGGCCCAGCTCTGCTATGTTCAGACAAAAGGATTTCTCTTCCACATGTATCGCTCGTGACAACTACAGCGAGTCGTCAGTGCCGCGCTCTGCTGTGGACTCAGTCTGGCGCCTCCCCGTCCTCTCTCACAGAGCTATACTTTGCTCAGACGCGGCCACAGCAGCCTGCACTCCCGCTGTAATAGTGCTCGCTCTGTGGGCTAATTACACACTGCTCTGTGGAGGCTGAACAAAGCGCCTGTCGCTCATGCGTCTGAAGGCTCGACACGGAGGCAGTTCCACCGACACCTCCGCTCTGCTCTCTCAAACACTGGTTTATACAACTATGAAACAAAAAAGCTCTCCAACACCATCTATCACAGTCTGTTGTTCAGCGTCACATCCATCCTGATCCATCTCCTCAATGCATTTCATACAAACAATGAGAATTCAGGACGGTACGAGCACACACAGAAGGACAAACACAGCTTAAAAACATACAACCAACTGTGACTGAGCAGCTCATAAACCTGCCCCATTTTAGATAAAGACTATAGATTTTGGTGGAAATAGGTTTGAATGGGAGGAGTTCAGACCTACTTCACTTTGCTTACAAAGGGAAATGAGCTGAAAAGTTACATCTCTCCAAACACTTCCCACAGTCTTTAGTAAATTAATATTCATTATAATCTCCATAAAAGTCATAAACTCCAGTGATTTCTGTTGAAGGATCAGACAGACTGGAGATAAATCAATACATTTATTTGAATTGTTTTATGACCATATCAAAAATAGCCTTATTGTTAAATAAAAGTTAGCAGCAAAAGCATCCTCCACTGTGTTTTCCCTCTGTAACGCTGTGGGAGTATGAGACGCCTGCAGCTTTGTTTATGGAAAAAGTAGGGCCAATAATTTTGATAAACAGTGAATCTGTAGATTACTTTTTCAATGAATTGATTAATATTCAGATGAACACAGTGAGTTACTTGAGGGTGTTTTTTCCTCATCGTAAAAAATAAATTGACATTTTCTTTTACTGTTTTTGTGGCTTTGCTGTTGTGTCTCAGTAATAACCCCCTCCTCTCTCAGCAAGTGACGAGGAATACCCCAGATAACAATTCATCCATCACTAAACAACAGAAGTCACACTGGACTATAATTCACATTTATTTAAACATTTATTTCACAAAATCTAAAACCAAGAACAGACATTTCATCTGGAAAGGCCAACAACACACAGACCGACAACACACAGACCGACAACACACAGACCAACAACACACAGACCAACAACACACAGACCAACAACACACAGACCAACAACACACAGACCAACAACACACAGACCAACAACACAGAACAACACACAGACCAACAACACACAGACCAACAACACACAGACCAACAACACACAGACCAACAACACACAGAACAACAACACACAGACCAACAACACACAGACCAACAACACACAGAACAACAACACACAGAACAACAACACACAGACCAACAACACACAGACCAACAACACACAGACCAACAACACACAGAACAACAGGCTGAGTAGGTGTGCAGTGTGTTAGTGTAACACATTAACAGTTTTTCAGCTGCACAACAGCATAAAGAACAAACCTGGGAGGCTGAAGAGGATAAATTAACAAAACAAGCCAGCGAGTCCAACAAGAAAGTTTCCTGTAAGCAAGTTCACCAAGCTCCTCATCTTATTCTGCATCACTGAATACTACTGACAGTAGCTGTTAAAAGCCTAGAGCGCCCTCTCGTGGCTGTAGACGGTAATGTTTACTCCTTGGTTCATATTACATTTGATATAGAAGTCACACCAGACTTTATGTTGCAGAACCAGGCAAACTATGAAAAGTGTGACTTTTAGTCTGGAAAATACGGTAATCAATGTCACTGTGAGAGTAATGCATACTGCTGCTTTGCATTGGTTTTGTGTAAGCATTTATTATAAAAAAAATAGTTATGTAATGCTTTATTCAATAATAACAACCCTCTATTTCAGTAACTTTTTTATGTGACAGAAAGAGAAAAAAAAATCTTAAATCAAATAAAAAAAATTTAAAAATCTAGATTTTTTATTTTGTATTTTTTGTTGCTATCGCCCAGCCCTGTCTGTGAGTGGGACGTACCTCATGCGGCAGATAAAGGAGCGGCGTGATCCCATACACATCCTCATGGAGGACTGCTGGCCTTCCTTCTTCACCGTCCCGGTCTTCAGGTCCAGGATCCGGCCTGTCCACACACAGCAGCGACAGTTCATTTACACTCATGGAAGCAGCCTCAAAAGAAATATTTTATTGTCTTTATTTTGTTGCAGATAAATGACACAGATCAGCCAAACATAAAATTACTGGTGCGTGCAACTTTTTTCTTTTTAAATACCAGGAAAGTATTGCGATACAGACAACACTGATCTACAGCAAAATGCTTCTGGAACAAAAGTAGTGAAGTTTTTCTTGGATTAGGTCACTAATAAAGAAAAAGTAAGTGAGAAGTGCAGATTGCTATAGTTTCCAAGAAACAGTATTGGGTCAAAATAGGAAATTTATGCAAAATAAGGCAAAAACGGTAGTTTATCAGAAGATACAGTGTCTACAAGCAACCAGTTCTATCTGAAAGCTGCACATTCAATACATTCATTTTAATATGGATAGAGTTTGGACATAAAAGGTTTTGTTCTTATTTGCAGAAATCTCTCTCTTGGAAGTGGACAAAATGCATGCATGTAGAGAAATTAAATATTTTCAAAATATAAATATTTTTAAGCAAAAATGCCTAAATCTATTGTATAAACAGATGTGATTTTGATGTGAAACAATATCATTAAATATCTTGAATACATAGCTAACAGCACAGTTATCATTGATTTTCAGTTCATCTTTTATCAAAATAAATGAGATTTAGCCGCTTTTATCTCAGAAGCAGATCCAGTCCAAACATTTGTAGACCAGTGTACTTTGTACATATACAAGCAGCGTATGTGTTTTCAACTTGCAACGTGTTATCATAAGTTCAATCTGAATACATTTTTAGACGACGTTTGTTATTGCTGCTTTCCAGTGTTAGCGTTGTGCTTGCGTCACACGGCGCTCCATGGCTCTGCGCTCCTTCAGCTCCACCGTACACCGAGAAGTGCACGCTCCATTCTCTATCACGTTGTCATGGTTCTATGATGCTTGAAATGTATTTCGACAGTTTTGTTTGTCATACAGAAAAATTGCAACTAAAAGGGATAATATAACCTAGATTGCTGTTTTTGTACAGCACAGCAAACGCTAAACTTAGCACCACTGCTTGTTTTATCACACTGTCTCGTTTTTAAATGAATAGTGCCTTTTAAAGTGATTTTCTCTCTAAACTGCACTCTTGTTCTTGCTCACGTGTCAACAGGTGGCAGGACGCTAACATGCGTGCACTGCTCAGCCTCTCCTTCTGTCTTTATCGAATAAAGAAATGCAACATCTGCACACCACTCCAGATGTGGATGTTCTGTGTGTTCAGGAGCTTTGGGGCTATATAATTGGAATTTTTTTTTTCTGTTCCATCTTTTTATTTCAAAGAACAGCGTCTCAGTAAAGACACGACTTTCTCTGTAAATGTCGCAGTTCTCTAAATGAGGTTTAGACTCAATATCAAAGCTTTTATTCCTCAAGTCTGCCCCACCCTTTCCAACAAAATCACACACTTTTGGTACTTTTTGAGGTGGTCAGTGTATCTGGAGTAGGCAGTGTGAGTGAAGTATCTTGCCCAGTGACACAACAGCGGTATGCACTTCAAGCCGACTCTCCGCTTGGTGAGCGAACGCTTAAAGGCCACATATTGTGCTTTTTACAGGATTTTTGAAATAATTTTGGACACGTTTTGTAACTTTAAATAATGTATTTGTATGGAAAACTTCTTCTTTTGGGGAGATGTTACTTTCAGTTTGCAGAGAAGGCTTGGATTACGTGACTGTTTCCCCCTCACTGGCAACACTGGGGAAAGGACAGAGCATAAAATGGCTAGGACATGGTTTTTCTATGCCCGATGCTGATACCAATTTTTCAGATCAGATTCAGAGACTGCTGATAAACACTGCCAATTTAAAAAAAAAAAAATTTGACTGATATGTAGGGCGAATTCTCTTAAATTTATGAAAGAAATTCATTCAATATAGCCATTGGTTTTAGAAATGTTTATTAAAATGCTAAACGTGTTAGAATAGACAGTGAGAAAGATTTTTTTTTTTTTGTTGAGAAAACCAATAAGGCAATCTCAATCAAACTTTCTGTGTGAGTAGAGTTTGGGGAGAGCTACAAAAAGCTTTGGATTTTTTTGTTCTACGAGGTTCTATGCCAGAGAAATTAGCAAAATCTTTTAATTTTGAGCTTTTCAGGCTGAGATAAACAGCAGTATAAGACACCCAAACTGCTACAAGATGGTTGGGGGAGCTGGGGTCTTTCAGTCACATGGTTGTCTGGACACGTGCCTGACCAAAAATTGCAAGAATTGATTGTCTAAAAATATGCAAAACTCGGCCTCTATAATTAGCACCGCTATCAGCAACATGATGCTAACAGATACATGATGCTAACAGATACATGATGCTAACAGATACATGATGCTAACAGATATATGATGCTAACAGATACATGATGCTAACAGATACATGATGCTAACAGATACATGATGCTAACAAATATATGATGCTAACAGATACATGATGCTAACAGATACATGATGCTAACAGATACATGATGCTAACAGATACATGATGCTAACAGATACAGGAGCTGACTGATCTGTAGTGATCATTTAACATAATAGAGGACCTTTAACCATGGATGGATAATAAGACCTGGATAAGGCACCGCCCCCTCTACCCTGATGCCAAATTTCCTAGTGGCCGCTCCGTGGAACTGCAACGAAAAATTACATGAGGCCCAGAAAGGATTTTTCCCATAGAGAGCAGTGTAAAAAGAAACACCTGGTGTTCGGCGACAGGACACCTACAGCTGAGAAAATGTTTGGATTTTGTAGTGTTTATTATCTTTTTTCGCAACATGGACTTTTCCCAATTCGAAAAAACTGGCTAAAAATAACTTCATATGGTTTGTGCCGGTGACGCTCTAAGCCCACCATTGCACCCATTGGTCAGAGTCGATCACGTGGTACGCAAAGCTACACCACAACACGGAAGTAAAAAACTTTTTTGGCATCGCGCGCCAATGAGCATTGCTATGGAAAACAATGGCGGTCGTGACATCATTCAATATCCAGTTCTATAATCCATCCATGCCTTTAACCCACTGCGCCACAGTTGCCCCTGCCACAATATCAACACAGGTAGAAGTGGCTGGATCAAGTATATATAACACCTGAAATTCTCCATCACATGTTCAGCAACATTCCTGATACCTGCACTAAATGCAATGACTACAAAGGAACACTCTGTGCTTGGGAGTGTTCAGAAATACAGGGTTTCTGGTCGGACGTAATTCAGTGCTTGTCCAATGTATTCAATATAAGACTACCTCATTGTGCCAAACTTTGCATTTTGGGAATTTATCCAAAAGGTTTATTACCCACCAAGAAATTAACAAAACTGCTGGACTTTGGACAATTGCATGCTAGAAGAGCTATTGCCTTAAACTGGAAGAAAATGGAACCTCCCACAAGAAAACAATGGATCAAAGAACTGTCAGAATGTATACACTGTAAAAAATATCTGTAGATTTCATGGTAAAAATCTGTAAAATCTCAACAGTAAAAGACCGTAGTTGATATATCAGTAAAATACTGTTTTGGTTAGGGTAATTAACTGTAATATTAAAAATAAGGCAAAATTGTATTTTTTAGTTTTACTTTTTGTAATGTATACAGTATAGCACTGTTAAAAAAATTGAGTCCAGTGTTTATTACAGTTTAACACCTTTTTAAAAGATAACTTTAAATTTTACAGTAAATGTTAATTAAAATGTAAGCCGCAAACTGTAAAATATACAGTTAATCTATTTTTTGAAAGATTAATAACTTAATTTTACAGTAAATAATAATAAAAACTCAAGTCAAAAACTGTAAAAACAACATTTGTGATAAAATTATACTGTAAAATGAAATACAGGCCTCTTGTAATTTTTACGGTAGAATTCTGGCAACCACAGCTGCCAATTTTTTACCATAAAATTTACAGATTTTTTTTTTACAGTGTAGGACTGGAAAGACTAACTTATATTGCCAAAGGGAAACTAAAAGAATTTGTAAAACTTTGGGAACCTTATATGAACATTATATCTGGGAACTAAAAATATTAAGATGTGTACCTATACTGCAAGTGTGCAAGTATGTGAGCGAATGAGTGTGGGTATGTTTCACCTGTTCTTTCTTTATGTGGACCTGTGTTATATGGTCTTTTTGTCCTTTAAAAATGAAAGTTCTCAATAAAAATATTTGAAAAAAAAAAGAAAAAAAAAAAGAAGTGGCTGAAAACGCAGGCCATTGTTAATATTTGAATTTTTACCAGTTCAAATAACATTTAGAATAAAGCTGCATTTATTTTAAGTGTCAAAGCAGAGTTTCTCTTAATAGTGACTGATGTGTTGTTGTTCTTCTGAGGGCAGTATCTTCAGCTGAGAACATGCGTGGGGGTGGGGGTGGGGGGGTAAGAGGGGGGCTATGCAATGTTTTCTTCAAATGGAATGTGCACAGTGGAGTTTTTCTGCACCACACTGATGGGAAGCAGCTTTTAAACTGCAGCCATGAAGTTTTAGCGTGATAACGGTGCGTTAGCCCCTGGCATCTGACAGTACGCAGCCCCACTCCCTCCGCATTCTTTAATGGCCTGATAAACACACGCGCTTCGGTCCGTTTGAGAGAGGAAAGCTCAAGCGTTTACAAAGTGGTTGTCATAAAAGCTTTCACTGCTTCAGATAGTGTGGAGAACACAAGCTGCTTTCTTCTCATAAACGCCAGGCTTCTGTGATACGGTGTGCTTTATTATTATTAAGCTCTCTGTTCTTCCCCAGCATCTAAAGACATGAATGTTTAGGTAAACTGGAGACGCTAAATGTCCCACAGTGAATGAAAGTGAGAGTGAATGGTTGTCTGTTGCTGCTGGAGAGGCTTCAGCCGCCTGCAAACCACAATCAGGAGTAAAAGTAGACGTATAATTCAATTTAAGAAGCATATGAACATGAAAATAGAATATTCTCTGTGCAGCATTGTACATAATATTTCAGTAAGTCACCATATGAGGCAGGATTGGTTGTATAATCTTCCCCTCAGAACAATCACATCTGCCAGCTAAGTGTTTAGCACTGACAGTCCCTGCAGGGTCAGGAACAGTTCAACAGAGTAGGACTCAGAAAGCTGCTTTAGTTCCACGGCATCACACTGTGGGGACCTGGAAGGTGAAAAAATATCTATTGTATGTTCCTGACAATGCCTCTGCTGGAGCGCGTTTGGCTCGAGCAACACAATACTGCCCTCTAGTGTAAAAAAGAGAGGGTGGCATGATTTCTGTGTGTAAACTAGAGATGGGATTTCTGGCTCTTTAACTGGAGCTAAAGCTTTGAGATCTGAGGCGTTCAAAAGACCTCATTTTTGTATTTAAATAATTTTAAGAAGCCAGTCATTTTTTCAGAAAATAAACACTGGCATATTTTAATCAGAATAAAACGTATTCTATTGGTGAGACATTATTATTTTCTTATTCAGTGATGAAAATAAAATGAGCATGTGTGGACTAAATTCACTAATGCTGGCGTCATATAACTTTGCAGAGTGAGACCACCATTTAGGATTTATAATATGTCCAAAATGTGCAAATGTGTGACATTTACATTTACAAAAAAATGTCAGTAAAAACTAAGCAGGCGACAATAAACTTTGATGCACCCAAGTGTAGGCACTGTTTACAACAAGAGACTGTGCTCCTCTCCTCTCTCCTCGTCTCTCTCTTGAGCTTGTATTCTGTGTTTTCTTATGAGTTTTTTTGTGGTTGGCAAACAAAAAAGCTTATTAATTTCAATATAAGAAAAAAAAAAGAACGGCTCCTGCACCACCATGACTCGGCTCTTATCGTTCAGAGTAGAGCCGTTCAAAAGTTTCAGATCGTTCATGAACGTCTCTAATGTAGACCACATGAACACAGTGCAGTGTGCAAAATTCATTCATTTGTATTACAACAGCACACGGCACTTTCAGCACAATGCATGCATCCACAAAATGTTACAAAACATTGATTGGTGTCTATAAAAACAGTTTTGTTTAACTTGTTTAGTTTAGGATGCAGTGCGTAGAATGTTGAATGTTTTAATACAGCATGGTCCACAAGTATTTAGACAGTGACCAAGTTTTGTTATTTTAGTTTTTTACCAAAACATATTTCAAATAGAGTAATAATAATAAAATAAATAAAATAGAGTTATATAATTCATATTTGTTTAAAGTGCAGACTATCAGCTGTAATGGGGTTTAGGAATTACAGCTCTTTAATGTGTAGCTATCCCTTTTTCAATGGACCAAAACTAACTGGACAATTGCCTCAAAAGCTATTTCATGGCCTGCATGGGCTATTTCCCTCCAAATAACAATGGGTCTAACTGTATAATCAAATATAGTACAGAAAAAGCTGTAGCCTGTAGATTTGAGGAAATGTGCAGGTAAAAAGTGAGAAACTCTCAGTTGTATGTGCATCTGTCACTGAGCCCTAAGAGATGCTGAGCTGTTACAGTGTGGTGAGGGTGGGAACAGTTCCATGTAGTGCTGCACGATTAATCTAATCGCAATCGCGATGTCACGCTGTGCGATTACGTAACCGTGTAAAAGACTGCGATTTGCGATTTAATGTAAACCAATGTGGAGTAAGGTGACGCCACATCCTCTCGCTGTGGGCAGGCGCAGTGTAACGTACGAGCTCTGTGGGGCTCAAATAAGTTGTAGACACAGGACAAAAGTCGGAGGCGAGTATTTCTTTGGAGCAGGGAACACGTCTCTGTTTATCGCCTGGTGCTCAGAGAACGGACAATCAGAGCGTGAGAAAAACATGAACCAAACAGGTTCAAAGTGAATGGCGCAGGCGCACTGTTAACACAACTCAGACACCGCTAACAGCAGGGTCACGTGACTGCCCGGCTTACAGCAGGTATGGTCACGTGACCCAGGCTCGCAGCAAAAAGACCTGGACACTGAGGAGGAACATGAGAGAAAAGCAGAGTTGGTGGCGGGAAAAAAATGCAACTTTTGTTGTATGGCGATCGTTTGGATTCAGGTACGACGGCGCTGAACAACAATACGCGCTGAGTAAAACCTGCAAAGCTAAAGTCGCTACGTCCCGAGGTAATACGACCAATCTCTATCAACATTTGAGACAACACAGAAAAATATGACGAGTGCATGCAAATAAAAACCCAAACAAGTAACGTGAAAGATAAAACTGAAAACCGCCTGAAAGAACCACAACGTACAATCACGGATACATTTGCAAGTGCTACGCCACTTAACAGGTTTACATAATTGTTTACAGGTTTACGTAAAGGTTTATAATGACATTTTGTTTGTAATTAGCAGAAATATCTTTATTTTCAAACTTTTATTATTATTTGTTATTTGGAAAAAACATGTAATCTCTTTTGTGTCGTGTATGCTTTAAGTTGAGAAATACAGAAACTATATTCTGTGTTGTCCTTGATATTCAAGCATTTATAATATCGTAATCGCAATCGCAAATCGCAATATTGTCCATAATAATCGCAATCGCACATTTTCATCAAATCGTACAGCACTAGTTCCGTGTATCTGTCATTGAGTTCTGGGAATCTGTGAGCTGTGGTAAGGAACATAATAATGTGGAGGGAGTGTGAACAGTCCTGTGTACCTGTCGTAAACGTCTGGGTAATGTTAAGCTGTAATGAGGAACATAATAACGCGGTGAGGGTACGAACAGTTCCGTGTACCTGTCATGGAGTTCTCCGAGGTGCTGAGCTGCTCCCTCAGCTTGTCCACGTCATCGGGGTGGACTTGCTCATAGAGGGTGCTCCCGAACCACTCGGACTGGGGGTGGTTCAGGACGGGGGTCACAGAGTCGGACACGTAGATGACTCTGCCGGTCTCCGCCGCCACCACAAAGAGAAACCCATCAGCTGCCTCCAGAATCAGGTGCTTCAGCTCCTGCACACAAACGTCAGGACAGAGGCTTCAGAATGTGCCAGAGAACATCTACTGTGCCCAAATGAACCTTTAGATGGGTTTTAGAGGCCTTATCTCACAAAGTTTAATACTTGAAACCCCTTGAACCCATTTTTGGGTCAAGAGCATGCATGAAACCACACCGTATGTAAAGTAAACAGTGAGCAGACATAATAATCATGCAGCATATGAACATGAGCAGAAGAAGCTTGTTTAAACGCCAATGATAACCATTTTCTCCCCAAATTAAACATTTTTTCAACAACGAGTAATTAAACAGGAATTTAGCAAAAAATACATAATATTTGCATAATTATGCTAAATAGGGATTCCACCTAAACATTTCAGCACTGCTTCACTTTATCTGCATTTGGCCCTGGTAAAGATCAGGAGCTCTGCTGTGGATTTTTAGAGGTTTTAGGCGACAGTTGCATCATTAAAATGGGGATATACACTCTATAACATTATAATTTTATTAGGTGGAAATGTTTTTTTAAATTTCTGTCTGTGTGTATCTATATTTACCGTATTTTCCGCACTATAAGGCACCTAAAAGCCTTTAATTTTCTCAAAAACCGACAGTGCGCCTTATAATGCGATGCGCCTTATATATGGATCAATGTTGGTTAATTATGGCTACCGTATTCAGGGGGCGTCGCTGAAGTGACAGCGGTAAAAACGGTAAAGGGGAATTCCAGTCCCAGCTGTTCATGTGTGCCATAGGCGTGTTTATGGATCCTGCCGCAAAAGAACAAGGAGGCGTGGCCTTTGCTCCATCTCAGTAGAAGAGTTGCGACATTGAGGGGACAGAAAACTGAGCGCTCGAACGCTGTTCATGTAGCTTTGAACTGTGACAAATGGAGTTGGAAATACATCGTTTTCAACGAGGGCGGCGCAAATAAGAGCTACCGGTACGTACGCTACCGTATTGTGAATGCGCTAACTTGTTTTGGAAGTGAACGGAGTTGTAAGAACGCTGGTTTGTATTTTATTAATAAAGTTTGACTGACTGACTTATCTGACTGTTTTATTGACATTCCCTTTAGCGCAGCGCCATCTAGTGGATGCATAACGCAACCCAAGCCACTACAGTAGCTTCTATTCTATGCGCCTTATAATGCGGTGCGCCCTATATATGAAAACAGTTTTAAAATAGGCCATTCATTGAAGGTGCGCCTTATAATCCGATGTGCCTTATAGTGCGAAAAATACGGTACTCTGATCCAGTGAAGTTTATGTTGGTGATTACAGCTCAGTAGAAATCTCACAAGTGTTACTTTTTTATAGCTATCAAGATTATTCATGAAGATCAAGGTGTTGCAGAGATGTACTCATTCTTGTTTTCAAGCAGAGGCCTAAGAAAAGGGTCTAGAATCCTAGAGGTTAAAGAACTGTCTAGGTAGCTCACCTGGTAGAGCACGTATCATATACTAAATGAAGCATCCCAGGTTCAGTTATTTGGCTTGGGTTGATTTGTTCCCTAAAGTATTTCCATATAAAATTTTTGGTGTTGTTTATCTGTGCAGATAAAGTTCTAGAAAAGACACTTTATTACTTTCAGCCAATAGGAGTAATCATTTTTGGACTGGGTCATGATGACAAAGTCCTTCATTCTATAAATAAATAAATCTTAAATATTTAGATTTAGTGGTATTTTCTTTAAAGTCGTCCTTGTTCTCTTTGCTGTTGGATAAAGCGAGTGAGTATGTGCACCTGCTCTGTGAGGAAGGAGGGTTTGTAAGCTCCGTCTGTGGAAGTGTTCCCGGTGCCCCTCATGGACTTCATATGAGACACAGCCATGCGCAGGATGGTCAGTTTGTCAGGTTTCCGGGCCAGGGCGCTGCAGGTGGGCACCATGTCCGACAGCTCTGTAATGTACTGAGTCATTTTATTCCTCCGGCGCCGCTCAATCTCACTGTGGTTCTCTCTACAAAGGGAAAAAATTGAAGTCAAATGAATTACAATGTTTTAAAGAGTTTAAACCCTTAATGTGTTTAAGCAAATGTACATATTAAGAAGGAATTTGTCATAAACTTGTTTAGGATTAACTGGTGAATGCATGTTATAAATCTGTGGGCAGAAAATTTAAATTAGCTACATGGCTGACAGAAAACACTGCACAGTGTACTGTACTTAAATACTGTATGTAAAAACGTGCATAATGTGATTAAATACCTCCATCTGCCAGTTTCATACCTGAAACCTTCATAGGACTATATTCTAATCCTTGTATTGCACACTAGGTGTTCTTACTGACTCCTGACTAACTGCAGACTGACTCCACACTGGCCACAGGCTCATTCTAGACTGACTCTAGGTTGACTTCTAACTGGCTTCAGACTGGATCCTAATTGGCTCCAGACAGACTCCTGATTGGCCAACAACTGACTGGAGCCTGGCATCAGGCTGACTCACTCCAGGCTGATTCTGATTGGCTGCAAACTGAGTTCATGCTGACTCCTGACCATCTCATGAATGGCTTCTGACTGACTCCAGTCTGACTCCACACTGAATCCAGACTGACTCTCTCTCTCTCTCTCTCTCTCTCTCTATATATATATATATATATATATATATATATATATATATATATATATATATATATATATATATATATATAGTTTTGCAAACTGTATTTAACTTTCTGGAGAGCGTGTGGTGGCACTGGAGGCTTGCTCCAAACACAATTTCGCTGTACTTTTTTGTGCATGTGACAATAAACTTATCTATCTATCTATCTATCTGTCTATTTCAAGACTGGCTCCAGACTAACTCCTGGCAGGTTTCTGACTGACTCCATACCGACTCCCTTCTGGCTCCAGACTGAACCCTAATTGTCTCTAGACTGACTCCTGACTGACTCCTTATATGCTCCAGACTGACTCCTGATATGCTCCAGACTGACTCCTGATATGCTCCAGACTGACTCCTGATATGCTCCAGACTGACTCCTGATATGCTCCAGACTGACTCCTGACTGACTCCTGATATGCTCCAGATTGACTCCTGATATGCTCCAGACTGACTCTTGACTGGCTCCAGACTGACTCCTGATTGACTTCTGACTGGATCAAGGCTGACTCCAGACTTTCCCCTGATTGGCTCCAGACTGAATTCCAACAGGCTTCTGAATGACTCCACACTGACTTCAGACTGACTCCTGGCAGGCCCCAGACTCACTCTAGACTGACTTTTAAATGGCTCCAGACTGACTCCTGATATGCTCAAGACTGACTCCTGATATGCTCCAGACTGACTCTTGACTGGCTCCAGACTGACTCCTGATATGCTCCAGACTGACTCTTGACTGGCTCCAGACTGACTCCTGATATGCTCCAGATTGACTCCTGATATGCTCCAGACTGACTCCTGATATGCTCCAGACTGACTCCTGATATGCTCCAGACTGACTCCTGATATGCTCCAGATTGACTCCTGATTGGCTCCAGACTGAATCCTGATTGGCTCCAGACTGAATTCCAACAGACTTCTGAATGACTCCACACTGACTTCAGACTGACTCCTGGCAGGCCCCAGACTCACTCCTGATATGCTCAAGACTGACTCCTGATATGCTCCAGACTGACTCTTGACTGGCTCCAGACTGACTCCTGATATGCTCCAGACTGACTCTTGACTGGCTCCAGACTGACATTTAAATGGCTCCAGACTGACTCCTGATATGCTCCAGATTGACTCCTGATATGCTCCAGACTGACTCCTGATATGCTCCAGACTGACTCCTGATATGCTCCAGACTGACTCCTGATATGCTCCAGACTGACTCCTGACTGACTCCTGATATGCTCCAGACTGACTCCTGATATGCTCCAGACTGACTCCTGATATGCTCCAGACTGACTCCTGACTGACTCTTGATATGCTCCAGACTGACTCTTGACTGGCTCCAGACTGACATTTAAATGGCTCCAGACTGACTCCTGATATGCTCCAGATTGACTCCTGATATGCTCCAGACTGACTCCTGATATGCTCCAGACTGACTCCTGATATGCTCCAGACTGACTCCTGATATGCTCCAGACTGACTCCTGACTGACTCCTGATATGCTCCAGACTGACTCCTGATATGCTCCAGACTGACTCCTGATATGCTCCAGACTGACTCCTGACTGACTCTTGATATGCTCCAGACTGACTCCTGACTGACTCCTGATATGCTCCAGACTGACTTCTGATTGACTTCTGACTGGATCCAGGCTGACTCCAGACTTTCCCCTGATTGGCTCCAGACTGAATTCTGACAGGCTTCTGAATGACTCCACACTGACTTCAGACTGACTCTTGGCAGGCCCCAGACTCACTCTAGACTGACTCCTGATTCCAGACTGACCACTGGCTGGCTTCTGACTCACTCCAGGCTGACTCCAGACTGACTCCAGACTAGCTTCGAACTGACCCCAGACTGACTTTTAAATGGCTCCAGACTGACTTTTAAATGGCTCCAGACTGACTACAAACTGACTTCTGAATGGCTCCAGACTGAGTCCAGACTGAATCCTGAGTGTCCATGGCTGGCTCTTCATACCTGGCAAATCTCTCCTTATCCCCACCAAGCACCTGATCATCATCATACCTGTAACACAGAGCACACGCTGTCACATACTGCACAACATCTGGATACACACAAAATTATACAAATGGCAATGGCAGAAAATGGGAACGCAAAGTTTAAAAACAATCTCTCAGTGACATGGGTCTAAAATGAGCATTTTTTGTAAATGAAGTAGCTGTTGACTACAAACCAAAAGGATATTGTATGTTATTTAAAATGAACAACGAGAAGAGTAGAGTGTTGGTTGAATGGTGTTTTATATCTTTATACTGTATTTTGGCACTTAGACTTAGTATTAGACTCTGGATTGGCTTGCATTTTACACCAAGTCCAGATACATGAAGAGGGTTTATTCAGGAAGGGCATCAGTGTGAAACCTGCCAAAGTAACGTGAAGGATTTCTGTGGGAAAGGGAAGCAGGACTTCTTTCTTATTATAAGGCATGCGGCTATGAGTGAAAGTCTGTCTAAAGTGTGTAGAACTTTCAGAATTACTCGTACCATAACTGTATATTTGTACATGTAGGAAATAATATAAATCTCTGGTTAAGTCAAACCATGAGTCAGAGTGGTGCAGTTCCTCCTGTGACCATCAGAGGGAGCGCTCTTCTTCACTGAACCCTCACATGAACTGAGAGAGTGCTGTGAGGTCAGCACTAAGGGTCACACACTCAAAAATACATTCATAGCCAACAAAACATAAAGTGAGTGACGGCTGTGGAGAAAGAAAAGTTGAGAGTGGCGGAGTCATGAGTGACAGACAGAGCACCGTCAGGTTTCATATCCTGCACACAACAGAGTACTGCACAACAAACCTGGGGATACCCTGAGCACTCTACACATCATGTCCTAAGATGAGCTGAAGAGTGACAACTGCTTCCTTTGGTTTCTCTCACCTGGAAAACTTGCTTGGCCCCTCTCCGTCCTCATCGTCGAAGTCCATGCTGAACAAAAGCAAAGCAAAACAGGATTTCAGAAACTTTCAACAGAAGAGAGTCAAACCTCTGTCTCCAGGGACAATGAGCTATCACTGTATTAGGATAAGCAGTCACTGAGGGCCATATTTACTAAGACGGGTGCTAAACTGCGAGTGCAGTGAGAAAATATGCGGCTGCTATTAATGTTCGTGTTGTGAACTGCGTGGCTGTGACAGTGCAAACAGAGGGGGCGGAGCTATTTAAACGGCATCATTGCGTGTATTGTTTTGCGTCATGGAAGGTGCAGAAGTGGAACACAAACGGAAGCAAAAATTTAACTAAGAATAGCTGAAAGTGCTGGTGAATAATTTTTTCATCCGTCATGGCAAATAGATCTGCAAACTCTAACCCTACGTATTTGTTCATTTCTTCTCCTTCGTCTCACACGAATCACAGCAGCCATCTGTGCAAAAGATTAGCACGTCCTTCTCCAACGTGCTAAATTTATACGCTATTTTCGCACGCAAAGTCATGGTGAGCCTTGATAAATAATATTGCGGGCGGTAAATGAATGAATTTGCATTTTCTCCACCTTCCATTTTGCGCACTCTGGGAAGAACGTCTCAGTTTACACATTCATTAGGTCACAGGAGCAAAATCTGCTCTGCTCCTGTAAGACTCGCAAATCTCAACTGCGTCTGGGTTTGCTCCAATTTTAGCGCATCTTATTCAGTTAGCGTGCAGCTAACCTTTGATAAATCTGGCCCCGAGAGTATTGTTAGGAAATATTATTATTATTGTATTGTTTGATTGGCCCAGAGCAACACTGAGCCCTGATTGGCCCTGCTCTGTATGATTTATTCATATTCTTGTAAACCTGATGCTGGGTTAAAGTGTGGCCAGTGTGTCGTTGCTGTAGAGAACACACTCACCCAGCAGAGCGTCTCTTGCCGCCCCGTCCAGGAACAGCTCCCCCCATCCGCACCTGACTGCCCCCCACAGCTCCAGGCATGGACACGGCACCCGGCAGCTCACTGGCCATCTCTGGAAATACATGAAAACACACTTGTTAGTCGTTATCAAGCCTTCCTGTGGTTACTGAGTTTACCCAGAGGGCTGTTCCATAAAGGTCACTCATCAGAGTTGGAGTTGAGATTAAATCAGTTTCAAAAAAGCTACAGCGAGGTAAATCAAAGACCCACCAATACAAAGAGATCAATGTGATAACACAGGTCTACAGCAAAATGCTTCCGGAACAAAAGTAGTGACATTTTTCTTGGATTAGGTCACTAATAAAGAAAAAGTAAGTGAGAAGTGCAGATTGGCTATAGTTTCCAAGAAACAGTATTGGGTCAAAATAGGAAATTTATGCAATTTATGCTGCTGGGGAACACCGGGAAGCCGGTGTGAATGTGAGTGGGGACTACGGATGGAAATTAGCTCTGAGCTATAATCCGGTGTATTTACGGCACTAGCTGCTGTTCATTAATACACGCTGTCTTATATAAATAAATAAAAAAATAAAATAAATAAAAAAAAAATAAGGCAAAAACGGTAGTTTATCAGAAGGTACAGTGTCTACAAGCAACCAGTTCTATCTGAAAGCTGCACATTCAATACATTCATTTTAATATGGATAGAGTTTTGACATAAAATGTTTTGTTTTTATTTGCAGAAATCTCTCTCTCGGAAGTGGACAAAATGCATGCATGTAGAGAAATTAAATATTTTCAAAATATAAATATTTTTAAGCAAAAATGCCTAAATCTATTGTATAAACAGATGTGATTTTGATGTGAAACAATATCATTAAATATCTTGAATACATAGCTAACAGCACAGTTATCAAAATAAATGAGATTTAGCCACTTTTATCTCAGAAGCAGATCCAGTCCAAACATTTGTAGACCAGAGTAATGAGCTATGACTTATAATAATAATAGATCTGATTTAAAATGCTCCTCTAGACACTCATATGCTTTACATTGGTCCATTATTGCTTCACTCCTCAGTCACAGTCGGGTGGCGATGGTGAGCTGCCTCAGTAGCCACAGCTGCCCTGGGGCAGACACACTCATAAACCACAGAATCTGGAGCAAAGGTGAATGAAATGTCTTGCCCAAGGACACTGCATGCTGTGCTGGTAGTGAGGATTAAACCCCCAACCTTCCAGTAAGTACCAACTGAGGTACTGCTACTGAGCTAGTGCTGCCCATATAAAAATATGTTAATGTTCAGTTGTAAGCTAAGTTCATTAAAGTGATAAAATGTGTAAAGGGCAGTCGTAAAAAGACGAAGAAGTCGTTTTTTTCCCCCCTTGATTTGTGACAAAAGCCCTGGCTCCTGTTACCCACAAACTGTAACTGGAATAAGCAGAAGATGAATGGAATGCAGAGTGAAACATTTTAAGCATTGGAATTGGAATAATAGTTTTCACTTCATGAAAAGTCAGTTTAAACTTAAATACATTCTAAAAATTAGAATATGATATTGATTAAAACTAGAGCCTGAACAAAAAAACATACTCAGCCACAGACCTCAGATCAGCAAAACTGACCTCAGATCAGCAGCACATCAGAAGCAGAATGGACCTCAGATCTGCAGAACTGACCTCAGATCAGCAGCACGTCAGAAGCAGAACGGACCTCAGATCAGCAAAACTGAGGTCATCACTGACCTCTGATCACCAGCGGAACCAAACTCGGCAGAAAGACCTCAGATCTGCAGAACTGACCTCAGATCAGTACCAACCTCAGATTAGTAAAGAGACCTCAGATCAGCAGAACTGACCTCAGATCAGCACCAACCTCAGATTAGTAAAAAGACCTCAGATCAGCAGAAGACACAGAACTGACCTCAGATCAGCAGAAGACACAGAACTGACCTCACAGCAGCAGCAGACACAGAACTGACCTCACAGCAGCAGCAGACACAGAACTGACCTCAGATCAGCACCAACCTCAGATTAGTAAAGAGACCTCAGATCAGCAGAAGACACAGAACTGACCTCAGATCAGCACCAACTTCAGATTAGTAAAGAGACCTCAGATCAGCAGAACTGACCTCAGATCAGCACCAACCTCAGATTAGTAAAAAGACCTCAGATCAGCAGAAGACACAGAACTGACCTCAGATCAGCACCAACCTCAGATTAGTAAAGAGACCTCAGATCAGCAGCACTGACCTCAGATCAGCAGCAGACACAGAACTGACCTCAGATCAGCAGCAGACACAGAACTGACCTCAGATCAGGCTGCAGACACAGAACTGACCTCAGATCAGCAGCAGACACAGAACTGACCTCAGATCAGCAGCAGACACAGAACTGACCTCAGATCAGCACCAACCTCAGATTAGTAAAGAGACCTCAGATCAGCAGCACTGACCTCAGATCAGCAGCAGACACAGAACTGACCTCAGATCAGCAGCAGACACAGAGCTGACCTCAGATCAGCAGCAGACACAGAACTGACCTCAGATCAGCAGCAGACACAGAACTGACCTCAGATCAGCAGCAGACACAGAACTGACCTCAGATCAGGCTGCAGCTCAGATATGAACATACTACTGCAGAGCTGATCCTGTGATGGGCTCATTGCTGATTCTCCAGCAGCACACAGACGCTCTGTATGCAGCCACAGTGCTAATAAGCAGCCAGTTCTTTATTTATATTCCCCTTTCATTTACATCCACAATGAAGTGACACGGAGCGCGAGGAAGGCCACGCTTGACCTGTTTTCCTGCAGAGGTCTTCCACACAGGATTAATTACTGGCAGTGTGCGTGTTTCTGTGAGGCTCAGAGCCCAGCACGAGCACTTACTTCACAACCTACAAGGTACACAGACCCAGAGAGAGTTTACAGTAACAGCACAGGCCAGGTTTTTTTTTATATATAACAATGTAAGCTGTTTAAACACACAACACCATGGCAATAGAGGACCAGCATCTTCCAGGAAACAAGTGAAAGTGAAGAAACTTGGGTGTAAAAGCCTCACATTAGCCTCACTCACACTGCTGTCTGTGCTGTCAACTAATTTAATAATCGATCAATGCTGGAGTATACACAATCTCTGAAATATGCCATGTATATGTGTAAATTTTGTATAAAAAAACACTGACTTTCTGTAGAATTATAACAAAATTTAAAGGAAACATTGTTATAATGTTGACCAGAAACATACCTGGTGTTATTTTTTTTTGTTTCAGTTCATTCACATCTGTTTGAGTAATCCTGTATTCTCTGGTGGTGAGTTTCGGAGGCCTCAAAATGCTCAGTTAAACCATAAACCTCCACCCCGCCCACTCCAGCAAGCCATGACCAATCAACAAGCCCTCTCTGCTCTCAGTCATTTATCCAAAAAAACACTTCTCACAGACATTTTTCATTTTGTAGTAAAATGGCTTCATGCAAACGTTTAAGGAAGTAAAAAGCTTTTTTCCCTCAGAGGCTAGACTCTTCACCTGTTTCCTTTTGGCATTTACATTTTAGTAACAATTTTTTTAAAGGCTGCAAAACGTGCTACTATTCTATAGTGACGAAGACTGGTTTAAAAAGAGAAATAAAAGCATCATATAGCACATTTAATGAACTTTAAGCTAGGTTATGCTGCTGATCTGAGGTCAGCTGCTACCTCCACTTTACCCTGAATTCACAACAAAAACGTCTGGAGAGCGTGGCAGCAGCAGTCGTTTTACGTGCGTACTGTTTAAAAGCGTCAGTTCACACCGAGGGCGTCGCTGCTCAAGCGGCTCCCCCCTGAGTTTTACAGACGACTCACCGTTGAACAGGAAGTTGTCTTTACAGAGCTCTGTAGCTTCTACTTCTGCCAGTGTTGCCAGATTGGGTGGTTTCCCGCCCAATTGGGCTACTTTTGCTCTCTCTCGGCGGAAAAAAATAGCGTTGGGCGGGTGTATAATATTTGGGTTATTTTTAGACTTATGGGGCGGGATTTTGAAAATGTAAAATAAACTTATTTTAATAATATTTTAAAATTTCCTGATCAATAATTGTATATATTTGCTGGTTATTGATGAATAAAATTAATTTGTAAAATAGAAGTAGTAATATTAATGTCATTAGTTGTCAATCACATGTCTAATTATGGACCTCTGATTGGTTGAAAAAAGTAAACACTGCAGCCCCGTGAGAGAGCCATTTGTTTTTCTGATTACACTCATTATGGAGACTGTTTATTACTTTTTCCATTGGCAGTTGTGAAGTTTTGTGTGCTCAAAATATGCTATTTCATATGTATTACAGTTTTAACATTAAGATTGTAGAATGGTTGTGATTTGGGCGGGTTTTTATTGCGTTTGGCGGGTTTTACGCTATATTTGGGCTGGAAACTGTCAGTCAGATCTGGCAACCCTGACTTCTGCAGGTTGTCTTTGTAAAACAGCTGCTTGGCTTTGCAAATTACGTTACATTTCTCCTCCTCAAGAATCCACTTCTCGGTGCGTTGTGTTTACATTACCGCTGTTTTCAGTGAGCCTTTATTTTGAAAGTGTAGCGGAAGTTTATTTTGACACTTGGTGGCTGTTTCCTGTGTTTCCCGGCTGTAGCTCTGTAAAAGCTTGAAAAATAGAACCCCAACCTAATTTGAGCGTAGCGTCGCGGCGAGTCGTTTGCCTGGAAAATCCAGACTGATGTCTCTGTGTTATTCTACAGAGAAATATCAGTCTGGTCACCGCCGTCCGCAGTGGTTTACTCAAATCCAAACCGTACCGTGCATTTTGATTGGTTTATTTAAGTCACGTGTTCTTCGCGAGCAGCGTCACTCGTACGCGTCTCCTCGCCGACAACAATCAAGATGGCACCGAGGAGCGAGAGTTAGTTTCATTCAGCATATGGTACGGTAATGTTGAAATAACTCCCTCGTTCCTCCCTCGTGGCTTCACTCCGTTTGTTTACTTTCTCACTTTCTTGTCGCTTTGTTAACGTCACGTCCGCCATTTTCTGATTGGCTAACTCCGCTGTTCATTAACTCGGGTTTGCTCCGCCCTAGAAATCGAATTGATTCTAAAGGCCTAGATACACCAAGGCGACTCCCAGACTGCCACCGATCAGACGGAGCGACAGTTCGTCTCTTCTCGTCTCCTCTCGTTCCCTCCCGTTTCCTCACGTCACATGACCTTTTTCCCTCTTCATTCACCGAAGCAACAACCGTCCTAAAGACCGTGTAATTAACCCCCCCCCCCCCAAAGCGGCAGATGGCGCTAGCCAGTGAACAAAGATAAACGGAAGTGACACAGTGTTTGTGGAGTACATCTGCATGTAGCGCGCCTTGGTCTGCCACTGTTCTCAGCTTGTTTGAACATTTGAGAAGTGTGATCATGGCCTGGTTTGGACATTGTTTTGTGTGGATTAGGTGCCGCTGCTCTGTTACTTGAAGAAGATAACTTTCCGCACAGGAATTGCGAAGAATGCAAAAATGGTGACAGTACGCTGCCACAACAGTTTTCACTCTCGTCACTTCCGCTAAAATTCCCGTGAGCTGATTGGTGCGGCAGCTGTAGTGCTAGGCCTATCAGAGCGCTTCGTGCCTAAAGACCAAAGACGCCGATTCAACAACAACAAGGCCAATCGGCAGAAAACTGGTCAGACGGCCTCTGTCCTGGAGCGATGGGGGGCGACGGCAAATACAGATCAAAAGGACGGAAATGAGCGACGTGGAAGAACCGTAAAGACGGCTTCAGACTGGGCGATCGTCGCCTTGGTGCATACCCCCCTTAATAAGGCGACCAGACTCATCTGGAATTTCCAGGCAAGCGAGTCGTTGCTTTGGTGTGAACTGGGGTTAGACTGAATCATGTTTTGTTCAACATTTTAGTGGAAGAGAAGCTGTGTCTCTCCTCACCTCCCATCCTTCAGCAACACTCTATAAACTCTCAGCTCTCTACACTGGGCTCTCTTACTGTAGAGTCCCTCTTCATAAACACTCGTCTCAGTTAGAAGTATAGAGTTATAACCTCAGATGTATCTGTAAATCTGGTCTGCGGCACTTCACTTAGCGAGTGGTGAGAGCAGCAAAAACACAGAGTCTAACCCAAAATACCACAGCAACAGCCAACCTCCGCACACCAGCTCCTGGTTCTACTCCTCCACAGATTCAGATGAGACTGCATTAGCCGCGCTCAGAGTGAAAAGCTTTCAGCATGAAGTGTATTACACAGAAACAGTGGCTCCTGTATGAGCTGGGACTGAAAACGAATATTTGTTCTGCATGATCTGGAAAAAACACATGATATTTGATAAGTATTTTGAAAATTGCAATAACAATTTTATTGCAATATTTTAGAATAGGGCCTACTTTTCTGATATAGTAAGTTAAATTCACCTAAAACAAAAATGTAAGTCAGAACAGCGTCAAAATCAAAACTTAACACAGACTAAACCAGGAATAAAACAAGGCTAAGCTGTGACTAAATTAATTAAATTACCACTAAACATTTTTATTTAGTCACAACACATGTTCTTTTAAGGCTCTGGTGGAAAATAATTCTTGCAATGTTTGCTGATATTGCGATAACGATAATTTCACCATATATTGTGCAGCTTTAATTAATATCACTGTAATTATTATACTGACAATTTTAAAAGTAGCACTGAGCCTGTGGGATTAGTTCAACAACCAGCTGCACCAACGAGTGTCAGTGCTGAGTAATAATGAAGTGAACACAGAGGTGACTGCTTCGTTGTGATGAGGTACAAAATATACTCAGGATGCTTAAGCTGGGGACACACTACACGATTTTTTTTGTCCGATTTTATAACGATTCACAGTTGTGCCGAGTCTGTACCAGTCAACACCATGCTGAAGGGAATCGTAATCAGCAGTCGGCCCTGAAATCCGTTAGTGTGTGATGTTCAAAGGACTCGAATCGGTGCAAAAATCCGGCCTGACGTCAGTCGCAAGCAATCAAACACCGACTCTGGACCACACTCCTGTAGTGTGGGACGTTTACATCCAACTGGGAATTCATGGAGTCCAGCGGCCGATGAAAAACAGCTGATGGGACACAAGGAAATAGCGTCAGAGAACGAAGACGACGCAACAGGAAGCGGCAAGGAAAATATAAGCGGAAATTTGAAAAAGAAGAAGTCTGAGGACCTCAGGGACAGGTCTCTGCTGGTCCCAGAGTCAGGACTAAACTCTGGAACAGTCTTCCTGACAATGTTCAAGTCCAGACTTAAAACTGTTCTTTTTAGCTGTGCATATGACAACTGAAAGTGTTTTATCTGCACTCTTCTCTTTTAATTTAATTTTAAATTGATTCTTAATTATAATTTTTAAATTTGATCTTATTGTTTTAATTGTAATTCTTGTCTTTGTACTTTTAAACTTGCCTTTTTTCCTGAAAAGCACTGTGAATGACTCTGTGTATGTGCTATACAAATAAACTTGTTTTGTAAATGTGTTTTGTTTCATTCACGTCTGTTATCTGGCATGGCCTCAAAACGCTCGGTTGCACGAAGCCCCGCCCACTCCAGGAAGCACTGACCAATCAACAACAAGCCCTCTACATCCAGTCTGCTCTCAGTCATTTAGCCAAAAAACGTCTGGAGAGCGTCGTAGCAGCCGATGAAAAACAGTTGATGGGACACAGGAAATAGCGTCAGAGAACGAAGACGACGCAACAGGAAGCGGCAGGAAAATATAAGCGGAAATTTGAAAAAGAAGAAGAAGAAGAAAACATAACCAACCACGGCAGACACCGAAGAAAGTTGAGCGCTACCCAAGTGAAACTGGATACATAGACGTTTTTTCTTTTTCCTTTTTTCCAAACAGAGAGCTGCGCACACAACGGCAACAGCGACCCAGGTAGCTCCATGTTTGTTTACCATTTAGTTCTCGCCAGAGTTTGCTGTGTTTGGTTGGCGTCAGTCGCGGCCTCAGCAGATCTTGTAGTGTGTGAGGCGCAGTCTTTCTGTCGTCAGAACTAAATCTGCTGAAACCAGTCGTTAGTGTGAGCTCCGAGTCTTTTCAGAATCTGTAACCACTGAGAACATCGTGTAGTGTGTCCCCAGGTTTACTGATGACATTGCTTAAATCTAATTGGACGTGCGTTTGAGCGGACAGTGTGATTGGCTGCTCGTCCTCGCTAACACGGAAGTGTCAAAGCCGAGCAGATTTAGCAGATTTGAGCAGATGAAGCTCATTACGATTACTCAACAGAAGAATGTATATTCTTAAATATTTATCTTTCGTATAAACATTTGTTAAAAGAGATCATCAGTTAAGGCTTTAGCTGCTGCTACAGATGATCTTTCTACAGGTTCAGTAAAATTTAAAAATCTTCATTACTGTGCTTTTTTGTATGGATGCTTTGACAAGTACAAAATGGAGAGCATACAAATGTGTACAACAGTCTATTAAATAGTAATTAATAAGCAAAACACATCAAATGCCCCAAAAAAACCAAACAAAACCCTTCATAATAACCACAGAAGCTTAACAGTGTACACTGTTTTCTAACCACAAGGATATGATCAGTCACAATGATTTTTAGTGGCCATACTCAGCAGTAGCTTGTATTTATTTCATTTCCTTCTTCCTTCATTGCATTTATTCTAGCTGCGTAGTTTTCAAAAGGCATTACTACATAATAATAAGAAAGAATAAAGCACTTATAAACTATGTACTTTTACACAGAAAACTCCATTAATTTAAATGAATGAGTCCGGTGATGGGCTTTAGAAACGCACAGGAGCACTTCCTGGTTTCATGTCTACTTGAGAAGGGCAGCGCCTCAGCACACAGGGTTAATTACTCAAACATGTGTCAATGAAACAAAATACTACTCCAGGTCTGTTTTTGAGGTGGAAACAATATTATAACACAGTAAAAAGCTAAAAAAAAAAAAAGAGTACATTTAACAGACCAGGCCATATTAGTCCTGTCCTCAGGTCATCTGTTCCTGTCCTGTGAACAGACTTTAAAACAGCTCTGACCTGTTGGTTTTCTGCAGCTAAACTCTGGAACAGTCTCCTGACGATGTTAGACCTCTGCTCTGACAATGTTCAAGTCCAGACTTAAAACTGTTCTTTTTAGCTGTGCATATGTCAACTGAAAGTGTTTTATCTGCACTCTTCTCTTTTAATTTAATTTTAAATTGATTCTTAATTATAATTTTTAAATTTGATCTTATTGTTTTAATTGTAATTCTTGTCTTTGTACTTTTAATAAACTTGCCTTTTTTCCTGAAAAGCACTTTGAATGACTCTGTGTATGTGCTATACAAATAAACTTGTTTTGTAAATGTGTTTTGTTTCTTTCACGCCTGTTTGAGTAATCCTCTGTTATCTGGCATGGCCTCAAAGCCCCGCCCACTCCAGGAAGCACTGACCAATCAACAACAAGCCCTCTACATCCAGTCTTCTCTCAGTCATTTAGCCAAAAAACAGTGCACAGCTCTGTTTCCACTGATTCCTCACAGACATTTTTACTTTTGGAGTAAAATGGCATCATACAAAAATTTTAAGGGAATAAAAAGCTTTTTTTTTCTATGGTTCTGCTCAAAATAGTGACAGTTCTGCACTCTGCTGCCCTCTGCTGGTCTCTTCACCTCTTTCTTTATGGCACTTGTAGAGTTCTTATTAAAAATGTTCTAATTTAGTCTATTTTTTTAATAGTTTTTCTTTTAATTTGAACTATTTTAGACCTGACTTTCTGCTGCTATGCTTATAAATCCCCATAATTTAAAACCGATAGTAAATCACGAGTGGAGAGACAAAATTAATTAATTGAAAACTTGTAAAAAATTAAATAAAAAATCCAGCAAAAGTATACAGCATATACAGATTTTCTGAGTCTTAATTTTTTTTTTTAGATGAAAATAAATGACTGTTTAAGCACATTTTCAGTGGTATTTTTTTAAGGTAAAAAAAACAAATAATTGTCTTATATACTACACATGAATCAGCAGTTTAACATCTAAACTATGGCTAGTGTAAAACTAAATAGCCAGTGTGGTAAAAAGTTAATATCTAACCCTGCACATGATGTTTTTAAGGGTTATAAACGTGCTGTTGTTACAGAAGAGACCAGGACTGGTTCAAAAATATGAATAAAAGCAGAATAGCGCGTCCTGTAAAACAAACAATAGCTTAGCTTTGTTGAATGTTGAGACGTGTGTCTGTAAATTTAGAATGCAGTGGGTTATTAAAATGAAAAAGTGACATCTGAGCAGCCTGGACTCACGAAAACACATCCACTCTCACAGAGACACCGTCCACTCAGCCTGGGACTCACTGCTGCTCCAACCGCGCGGATCTCACTGGAAACTTGGACAAGTTTAAAGACACAGAGGACACAATATGCGCCAGTGTGTCTCTGGGTCTACGGGCTGCACACACGCTGCGTTTCCACAGAGGAAGCTTTGTAAAAAATCGACACATCCTACAAAAGACAGCCGTGTTCTGAAAATATCCGCACGGATAATGGACGCGTCCGAGAGCTCGCCTCGACAGGAAGAAAAAAAAAAAGCCCAAACTGTGACCAGGAAAAGCGCTGCGATGTGAATACGCGTGATATTAGCGCTGGCTCTTGTGTATTTTCCTCACAGAAGTTGTGCTGTGCTGCCTGGAGAGAAAAGCCCGTCGCCTCGGTGAAGTGGGGGAAGGGGCTGGATGCAGAAGCCAGGACAGCCGGCCTCACGCCAGCCCTCAGCCCTCCGCACGAACGGCCCCAGCACGCCTTTGTTCCGAACGACAACGCCGCTCGTCGCGTTGTGTGTGCGCGCAAACAGCTCCGGGCGGACTCACCTGAAGGGTTGACAGCGGCGGGAGTTGCCATGTTTCCTTTTTTTTCCCCCCTCGGCGGAGAAAAAAAAGAAGAAGCGAACAGTGGCGGTGGTGGCGCACAATGACGCACAATGCACGGCGGGCTGCGAGCTCCGAGAGGGAGGCTGCTGCTGCTGCTGCTGCTGGAGTCCGCGGGCTTGTCACGCGACGGGCTCCTCTCCTCACATGCGTTAAGCCGAGGTCAGCGCGAGGATCTGAAGCAGGACCTGTTCCGGGCGAAGCAGGGCGCGGACAGGCTGTTTTTCTTTCCTTTTCTTTTTTTTTTAAAGGCAAATGTTCGCCAGGGCCAGACTAAACCAGTGCAAAATGTCTGAACGGTAGCACCGCGAGATTTTAGAGGCGCTTGAATAAATTAATGTTAGAGAGAAGCAGAGGAGAGGAGAGGAGCCGGCGCTGGGGGAGAGAGGCTCATCCGAGGAGGCAGGCGCTCACCGTCACCGCCTTTTACTGCTGTGTCCTGGGTTTTATTGTCTACAAATAAATAATCATCATCATGTGGTGTGACACGGGTGTGACCTGTGACAGCAGAACGCAGTCCGTTCTCAGAGCCACAGGTGCACAGGTGCATGCGCTGAGGCTAACCTCCCTCAGTGCGGCTCTTGCTCCAAACTGGGAGCGTGCTAACGACCACACTGCAGGGAATAAAGTACACACTTGTTTCTGTTGTGTCATCTGAAGCTTGGGGAATATAAGTCCTGAATAAATACTGAACTCTCATTAATGCAGTTTTATGTTAAGTGAGACATAATTATCCTATAATGCCTTAAAAATGGCCTTTTTTGAGCTTTTAACCATGTTGTCTCCTCAAAAACAGACCTGCAGTAATATTTAGTCTCATTCACACGTTTGAGTAATCCTGTATGCATAATTATTTATTACAATTGTCATGCTTACATAGTAAGTTATAGTATATTAGACATAATTGGAAGAATTAATAATAATAATAATAATTTTTATTTCTACAGCACTTTTCTGAACAAGTTCCAAAGTGATTTCCACTGCAAAAATATATAAAATATCCAACAAAGACCCATGAACATGTGATATAATACAAGCCAATAAAAGGCAAGACATATTACAACCACGAATAAAAATAAAACCATAAGAAATATTAACTTAAATTAAAATCAGGCAATATCAAAGGTTTTTCTAAAAAGAAAAGTTTGTAAATGCTTCTTTATTTTATTTTTTTTCATCTTAGTCAGGTGACAATACAGTATTTACAAGTGAACCCTAATTCATATTCAGCCATAATTACATTCCATACAATTATCCACACACCATACATAAAGACACAAGATGTGGACCAGGGGAAAAAAAGAAAAAAAGTATGTGTGTGTGATGAAAATGTTTGTTAAAAGAGCAAAGACATCTGATCTGCCTGAAGTCATGGGGCAGGGAGTTCCAAAGAGAGGGAGCCCGAACAGAAACTGCCCGGTCCCCTCTGTGGCCCCCTGTGTTGTGGGGACGGTCAGTGAGGCTCCCTCCCTGCAGGGGACAGCGGGGTGAGGAGGTCAGATAAGTAGCATGGTGCCAGACCTTTAGCAGCTTTAAAAGTCAACAATAAAATTTAAAAATCAATCCCAAACTTCACAGGAAGCCAGCGGAGGGACACGAGGACAGGGGTGAGCTGCAGCGCTCTGGACAAATTACTCATAATACTTCACTAATATATTGATATATGATGATATACGATGGTAAAATGAGTTATAACAGTAACACTTACATTAACATGTACCATAAACATAAAAAGAAACTGCATTACACTGCATCTGTGTGTAATGGACCATACTTAGATGTAATTATAAAGTATAATGTATGATATTTGTCAGATATTGTATATAAATACATTGTTGTTTATACAGTACAGCTACAGTAAAATACAAACTGTGAACATGTCTGAAATATATTTATAGATACTGTTATTCCGTTTGTTTCTCTTGTTTTGTTTTTTCTACCCAGTGTAGGTATAATATTGTACAATATATTTATATTTTCTATGTCCAATATTTTTTATTTTTTATGGCTTGAAAAAATGTAATCAAACAAATACCTGGTAACAATCTATACATGAACTCCAGAAAACAACCCTCCTCTCTCAACATCCTAACAAAGGAAGATTGAACCCTAGCTTGTCTTTTTAATAATAATAATAATAATAATAATAATAATAATAATAATAATAATAATAATAATAATGCATCAGTTTTATACAGTGCTTTTCTAGACACTTAAAGTCACTTTTTCACAATTAGATGCATTATTCCTTCTCTCCTCAGTCACACTCAGAGGTGAGCCGCTTCTGTCACACTCACCCATTCATACAGGCGAGGCTGATAAAGCGTCTTGCCCAAGGACACAACAACAGCAATGCTAGTAGTGGGGATTGATCTGCCAACCTTCCTATTATGAGCAAATGTTTCTACCTACTGAGCTACTGCTGCCCCGTTTCTGCTTAAAGAGGCTATGCTATGCTTTTATTTTACAACCTTTAAAAAAAAAAAAGCTGTTTACTTCCTTAAACCTTTTGTATGATGTTATTTTACTACAGAAATAAAAATATGTGAGGAATCAGAAACAGAGGAGAGGGCGGGGCTTTGTGGGAGGGGCAGAGGTTTTGTGCATTAACATGGGAGAAACAGAGAAAAGGTGAATTTAGCAGAACACCAATTCAGATTTTTTTGGCTCGAAGCTGATTGTTTTGTGTGGCTGTTCACGTCACTTTTTAAATGTGACCTCTGTCAGTCTCCTGTGTGAACCGTCGGTGGCCCTAAAGTGACCCACAGGTGCAAAAAAAGACCTTTTGGAGCCTGTTGGGAGGCTTCACTGACAGTTTATCCAGAAGTTCAGGAGATCGTGGAAGATGTTTTTGAGGGTGACCACCTCAAAAAGTATAAAAAGTGGGACAAGTTGTGTGATTTTGGTGGGAAAAGGTAGGACAGACGCGAGAAATAAATACTTTGATCTACAAATCTAACGCACTGAGATACAAGTTTCTTCAGTTTAGGGCCTATAAAACATATGATGTGCTGTTTTATTCTCAAAACACACATTTTGCAAAGTAATGTCTTTATTTATTGGAATAAAAAAATAATAAATCAAAGCTCTCAGTCTGTACATTCTCAAAACAATCCAATATTTATTCAATATTTTACACCAAGAATACTGATCTTACCCTTTTGTTCTCAACTTGTATTTCTCTTTTTATAAAATCAACTGAACACCAATGAAAAAGAGGGACATTGTCTAAGAGGGACAGGAGGGACAGATGCCTAAATGAAAAGTGGGACAGGTGGTCCACCCTATCTGTCAACGATACTCCTCAATCCTAATATTTTAGTTTAGCTTCAACAGCTTGTCACCTTAAATACTTATTAGGTTTAAAATCTCACTTTTTTCCCTTTTAGCTCCATCAGATCTGTCCGCCAGGTTTGTTATCGTGTGATCGGGCCAGTTCCCGCCCCTTCCAGTGCAGATTTGGGCTGTCTGTTACAGTTTAATAATGTAAATTTGACCGTCTGCCATGAAAAAAACGTCTGTATTAGTTATGCCTGGTTGCTTTCCTCTGCATGTTCCTGCCTGTAACTGAGCAGTATTTATTTCATGATGTGTGTAGTTCTGGGGTCATCTGGTTCTTCTTCAGAGCTGCTGTAGGTGCGTCTCGTAGCCAACAGTTTGTGTAAAACCAGAATCTGACTGGCAGCGCCTCCTCACTCGCTCACAGCCGGAGAGGAGCAGAGCGCGGGGCTGTGTGCAGCTCTGTGCGTCCGAGTCTGGGAGCCGCCTTCCCTCTGCTCGTCCCGGTCCGGCTCCGCTCTCGTCTCCCCGTGGCTTTGCTCCCGTCCCGGTCCCGGCTCCGGTCCGGTCCCGGTCTGGACAGAGGAGTTCCGGAGCACACCAGGACAGGCTGCTGCAGGATGTGAGGCAGGTAGGGATCACTTCACTGCTCACAGGTTATTAGTCATCTGTTCAGCCAAGTGTGTGTGTGTGTGTGTGTGTGTGTGTGTGTGTGTGTGTGTGTGTGTGTGTGTGTGTGTGTGTGTGTGTGTGTGTGTGTGTGTGTGTGTGTTGCATGTACAGGATTTAGCCCTGACTCTGTGAAAGGTGGAATCACAGAGCAACAACTCACTGTGGGCTCTGATAAACCCTCGATACAAATGAATTATTAATGTGCTCTGAGTCTAAAGTCTAACCTAAAAGTATACGAGTCACTTTATAATAAGTTACATCTATAAAGCATTTACAAACATCATGAACTATAAATGAACTAATTATTAATAAGCAAGCAAAGAGTTAATGATATATACTTTAAGTTGTTCGCCATTTGTAAACCATTAGATAATTATGAGCAAGAATTTTGTAATAATAATAGTAATAATAATAATAATAATAGTAATAATAATAATAATAATAGTAATAATAATAATAATAATAGTAATAATAATAATAATAACAATAGTAATAATAATAATAATAATAATAGTAATAATAATAATAATAATAACAATAGTAATAATAATAATAATAATAATAATAATAATAATAATAATAATAGGGGTTCGGGGCCCTCTGCTAAGGGCTGTCCGGTCCTTGTACAAACAGAGCAGGAGCTTGGTCCACATTCCCGGTTGTAAGTCAAACCTCTTCCCGGTGCATGTTGGACTCCAGCAGGGCTGCTCTTCAATTATCTTCATGGACAGAAGGAGCAGCCAGGGGCCGGAGGGAGTCAGGTTTGGGGGCCACAGGATTTCATCTCTGCTTTTTGCAGGATGATGTTGTCCTGTTGGCTTCATGGAACCAGGACCTTCAGTGTGCACTGGAGCGGTTTGCAGTAGAGTGTGAAGAGGCCGGGATGAGAATCAGCTCCTCCAAGTCCGAGGCCATGGTTCTTGACCGGAAAAGGGTGGCGCCCTCTACAGGTGGGAGGAGAGTCCTGCCTCAGGAGGAGGTTAAGTATCTGAGGTGTTGTTCTCAGTGAGGGAAGGATGGAGCTGAGACTGACAGGAGATCACTGCAGCGTCTGCAGTAATGCTGGTCGTTGTATCGCTCTGTTGTGGTGAAGAAGGAGCTGAGCCCAAAGGCAAAGCTCGTGATTTACCATCAATCTACGTTCCTACTCTCACCTATGGTCAGGAGCTTTGGGTCATGACTAAAGGACAGATCCTGGATACAAGCGGCCGAAATCAGTTTCCTTCGCAGGGCGCTCCCTTAGAGAGAGGGGGAGGAGCTCTGTCACCCGGGAGGAGCTCGGAGTAGAGCTGCTGCTCCTCCACATCGAGAGGAGCCAGCTGAGGCTCGGGCATCTGTTGCAGATGTCTCCTGGTTACCTCCCTGGGGGATAGTCCTCTGATGGTCCTCTGATAGTCCTCTGATGGTCCTCTGATAGTCCTCTGATAGTCCTCTGATAGTCCTCTGATGGTCCTCTGATAGTCCTCTGATAGTCCTCTGATGGTCCTCTGATAGTCCTCTGATGGTCCTCTGATAGTCCCCTGATAGTCCTCTGATGGTCCTCTGATAGTCCTCTGATGGTCCTCTGATAGTCCTCTGATAGTCCTCTGATAGTCCTCTGATAGTCCTCTGATGGTCCTCTGATAGTCCTCTGATAGTCCTCTGATAGTCCTCTGATGGTCCTCTGATGGTCCTCTGATAGTCCTCTGATGGTCCTCTGATGGTCCTCTGATGGTCCTCTGATGGTCTGAGGAGGTGAGGAGGTGTTTTTGTTTTGTTGTGATGCCCACGTCCTGAGTAAAACGCTGTTAGTCCCAACACAGCATGAGACATCGTGGGCTGCTCAGTGTGGAAACAAACCATAGCCAGAACATTTTTAGTGTTTTGTGCCAATGAGCAACTAAACTGAAAACAACAACTGCCATAGCTTTATTCACTCTCCAGCTCTAGCAGTGGATCCATGGTCGTTACTCATCTGGAATGCACCTTGTGTCTTTTTCCCATTTAAACTTTAACATTTATGGTTTACATTTACAGTTTTACAGATGTAGATTTCACATAAAACAAGTCTGACGCTCCCATTAACGTTAGCCCTCGGTCCAAACCACAGCCTCTTTGTCATCTCCTGCGCTCGCTTCAGGAAGTCAGACTGAAACCTGGTGAATGGCGCTCAGACACGAGTGCAGAGCAAACATGAAAAGGAGGGCGGTGGGTGGGTAAAGGGGGTGGGGGGACAAAGAGACCAGTTCTACTGCAGCCTCTCTGTGCGTCCATCTGGCCCAGCTCAACACACTGACCATTCACTGTTACAAGTCCCAGGATTGCCCATTTACATCACCAACAACAGCGGCCAGAGTCGGACCTGTTGAGTCTGACAGAACCAGGACAGGGACCAGGACAGAGACCAGGACAGAGACCAGGAGCTAAGAGTAAAACTTGATGAAACAGAATTTTGGCTCCAGTGCAAGCAGAGAATGTTTTTCTTCGGCAGCAGCCATTCTGAATCACTCACCGTATCCTCTGCCCCAGCCCAGCAGATGGGCAATTACAAATAGACGCACTGGTCACAAATCTTCACCCCTCTACCAGAGCCAGGACGGCCCAGGGGGAGGGGGCTCACACACTAAACCACCATCTAATATCATATCCACTTTGTTCGGAGCTGCTGGTGTGTTCCCTTCACTGGCTGTGGAGCGCACATAAGTTACCCAGTGCACTGCAGAACTGTGTGCTGTCTTTTCTCTCATTCCCTCAGCAGTATTCATGCAGAAAAACCCCAAAACCAGTCCAAGAGTTTTTAAAGGATGAGTTAAAAAGTGGTTTGTGGAAAGGTCTTTGGTCATACCTCACAGGGGTTTGTTGTTTGTCTGCATATGAAACACTATAATCATGGTACATGGTCATTAGCTGGCTCAATAATTTATTATTAATTATTATTATTTTTATTAATATTTCACATTTTGGTTCATTTGAACATACATTTTCATTTGACACTCATTTCAAGTTGTCACACTGCAGTTTTTTAAAAACCAAAGGGTTGTTCAAAAAATTGCAATAGCAGTTTTGTGTCCCTCCATGGTTTGCTGTTATGCCCTGAATAACAAATTAGAGCTGTTTTTTTTTTTTTTTTTTTTTTTTTTTTCTAAAGTAAAGTTTTCTAGTAAAGCATTTTTCATGGAAAAGTAAAAACTGTCAACATTATATTTTTTGGCAGAACTTCTAAATATAAATCTTGAGAAAATGAAGCATGTAGATCTTAGACAGCAGTTTATTATCACAAACTGATAAGTTTAAGATCATTTCAGCATAACCCAGAGTAGTCCACCTGGGGGCTGCAGGGCAAGCCATCAGGGTCAGTCACATATAAAACTTCAATGGTAAACCAGAAAATCACCCAATTCATTTAATAATAACGTATTTTCCGGACTATAAGTCGCACTGTTTTCCATCGTCTGGCTAGGGGTGTGGCGTATACTCAGGTGTGACTTATATATTAAAATATTTCAGGTGTTGGTTAGAGGGCGCTCTAGGCTTGTGTACCAGCATCTGTTGCACCTGTACCCAGGGGTGAAAGTAGATTTTTGCTTATGCCGGTACTATAACAAATTATGCCTACATATATATTTTTAATAGCAGAAAAAGCAGATATACATGGTTGAGAATGAATCTTGACTATAAATGAAAAACTATAGACATGGCTTATACAGGGTTTAACAGGGTTTGAAAACAAATCAAACGCACCCTATAAAGGCCAACACACACCGGACACACGTCAAAAAATATGCCCCTATTGTTTTCTATGAGGCGCACGGCGGTGGCTGAAAACACATGGCCCCCGTACTTCTGCAGTAACAAAGTACTTCTGCAGTAACAAAGTACTTCTGCAGTAACAAAGTACTTCTGCAGTAACAAAGTACTTCTGCAGTAAAAAAAGATGGTTCTCTGCTCTGTGTGACACAGACACACAGCTGTAAACACTGAGGGACAGTAGCTGCTGCTCGGGGGGACACAGGCAGCAGCTGTAAACACTGAGGGACAGTAGCTGCTGCTCGCGGGGACACAGGCAGCAGCTGTAAACACTGAGGGACAGTAGCTGCTGCTCGGGGGGACACAGGCAGCAGCTGTAAACACTGAGGGACAGTAGCTGCTGCTCGGGGGGACACAGGCAGCAGCTGTAAACACTGAGGGACAGTAGCTGCTGCTCGCGGGGACACAGGCAGCAGCTCCCGACTCCTGCTGCAGTCAGAGCACAGGGAAACTCCTTTCTGCTGCTAACTCGCTAATAACCTGCTATAGACAGGGGCGGCTCCAGACAAATATCATTGAGGGGGCAATGGGGGGTCTGTTTTAAATAAAGAGGGGGCAATGAAATTGAAACAATATACACCAAAAATAAAATAGGCTAAAATCAATAAGCAAAATATAAATTACCATTAGTATTGAGCAACAGTTCTAGTCTAGACCAGTGGTGCCCAACCTTTTCCAGCTTGTGATCTACTTTTAAAGTCATCAAGGCCTGGAGATCTACCTTTATTTTTTTTTTACCCCTTATTTCTATTAAACATGGTGGGCATTTATCAGGGTTATTATTATTGCAGTGGTTAAACATGAAAATAAAAATTGAAATAACCACTTTAATAAAGTCACATTTTATTAAACTAAAATGATAAACATTAATTATCA
Source organism: Bostrychus sinensis (assembly GCA_020698575.1). NCBI lineage: Eukaryota > Metazoa > Chordata > Actinopteri > Gobiiformes > Eleotridae > Bostrychus > Bostrychus sinensis. Next base: position 2,931,447 of record CM036242.1, read on the forward strand.
ACTCAGGACAGGAATAACTGAATCTAATAAATGTAGCATTTTTGTCAGTGATATTTACAACATTCCATCATTTCCTAAAACTGCTGATTATTATGGATTATAATAGGCCTACTATATTTATAATTATGCCTGAATTAAACTGCAGTATCAATGCAGCTTATCATCAAAGCTCAGCATTATTTTAGTAACATTGATGAGTGACAGGAGCTCCATGGTAACGCTCAGGGGAGGAGCTTGTGAGCCTTCGACAAAGTCAGCTTTCCTCACGCACGGCAACAACAAACTACTGAAGACAAAAACAAAACAAACAGGTGACATCAGGCTCTGCCACATTCCTCACCTGTCTCCTCTCTGATACCTCTCCTCCTGTGTGTGTGTGTGTGTGTGTGTGTGTGTGTGTGTGTGTGTGTGTGTGTGTGTGTGTTCAGAGGCCGCGGAGCGTGAGCCGCCCGCAGCCTCCACAACAGAACTGAAGTGAAAGCGGCTAGAACTGATTGTTATTAAGTTGCTTGTATTGGGTTTAGTTCGTAGCTCGTGCGGTTTCCTTGCGCTTCCGCGGTGTCTCGTGTTTTAGAAAGAATCTCAGACTGATCGATCTGTGGAGCATTCACATGCCATAGGCAAATGACTTTATTTGGAAAGACATGGCTCCGGGATCTACACGCACTGCTTTTACGATCGACGGTAGATCGCGATCGCCGGGTTGAGGACCACTGATTAAAACCTTCTCAAGTGTTTGGTGTAATTTGAGGCGGCTTTGGGCTTAAGACGCCACGCTCAATGCGTTTGTTTAAGGAAGCGAGACAATCATTGAATGATGAGAGGGGAGAGGGACATTCTGTGCATTAAATCACATCACGGAGCGATCATAAGCCACTAAAAAACACACAGACACAGATATGATGAGATAAAGCACTGCCTGGTTCACATGCTTTAGCGTCAGATTTTTTTTTTCATCATAAAAGCGTCCGCGGTCCCGGCTGCTTTCTAATGTGTGTGAAAGCTGCAAAGACCAGACACAGCTGATCTCTTTCTAGCTGGTACTGCGTACCCCCTCTAAATCTTATGCCGGTACGTAGTACGGGGCCGTACCGGCTTACTTTCACCCCTGCCTGTACCACTGACAATTTAAAATGTAAACATTACCGCTAACAACTTAGGCTATAAAGACAACTGAGAAAGAGCGGAATAATTGGAAATGGAACTGATGCTGAGTCTGACGACAGCCACGCAGAGGAGGAAGCGGCGCTTCGTCTACCTCCGGAGTTGGCGGAGTTGTTCAGAAGCGACACCGAGGATGAAGAATTTAAAGGATTTAGCGATTAGGAGTGAGATGGTGAGTTTGGTGAACTTGTTATATTATGTTCTTTATGCTATAGTTATGTGAATAACTGTTAATATATTACGTTAACATACGAGACACCTATTCAGTTCGTTGTTTATGCTTCATGTAGCTGAATAACCATCAATGTGTTACGTTAGCATAGCGCACACCTATTCAGCTGTTGTTCTCTATTCTATTATTACTATAACTTGCCTTTCAACATGAAATGTCTGTTCTTGGTGTCGGATTTTGTAAAATAAATTTCCCCCCAAAAATGCAACTTATAGTCCAGTGCGACTTATATACGTTTTTTTTTTTCTTCATTATGCATTTTTTGGCGAGTGCCACTTATACTCCGGAGCCACTTATAGTCCAGAAAATACGGTATTCACAAATAATGAAGGTAACAGTCACTGGCGTTAAATCTTACAACTGTGTGATCACTAAAACACACTTCCAGCCCTCTGTCAGTACAGCTCTGTTTAAAGTCCAGGGGCCCGAGCAGCAGCCAGGACTTTAGATGTCACTATATCACACATACAGTACTTTTGTCACACCCTTCCATCTTGGTGTTTGAATGCTTCTAATTCTGTACAGATGCAAGATACAAAAATGAAATGAACATACAAAATCTAGCTCAGATGTTGCTCTTTCATTTGGTTGGTAGTTTTTAACTCTATTATGTTCTGCTCCTAAGATACATACAGGAAAGTAAATAGTGTGACAACATGTTCCCATCTCCTAATAATGAGATTTGGCCCTAAAGAAGAACACTGGAGCATTTCTGGATCATGTTCCACTTTGCGTGATGCAGCTGTAACTCTGTATTTCTGCTGATTGTGCTCACAGACAGTGACTTCTGGAAGTGGAGTGCTTTCCAGAACAGAATCATATCTGTTTTTAATGCAATGCCTCTCGAGGTTCTGAAGATTATGATCATCCAGAACATCCAATGTTAATAATACAGAGTCTGCCTTTGTAAAATGTTCCTTTATGCCGAGTCTTTCTGAGGCGTGGACAGTTTATTAATCAGCTTTCCCAACTTGTGTCCTGAGATATGTTAAAAATGCTAATAATGACAAACAGGTTTTCATTATGTGTTGTTTTTAAAGGGTTCTAGTTTGGATAATTTCAGTTCCATTCTACGTTGGAGCTTTGTTAAAAACAGCTTAACATTTCCACCCGAGAACAACGAAGAGAAAAGCCTACCCCTAATCCTGACACTGTTAACTTACCAGACAGATATTCTTTCATCCTAAGCCTTTTCCCTGAACACACTGACACTTCAGTGAGTGAGCGTGTAAGTCCAGCTCCAGGGCTGTCGCTCCTGTCGCAGAGCGGCTGTGTCTGCTGTGATTCGTCCTCTCAGCTCCAGGCCGCAGAATCCTCTTCACACTTCATAATGGGCCTGCCTCACACTGATGCCTCAGCACTTTTTGTGAGTGATAATCGAAGCTCCCAGAATTAAAGATAAGGCCCTCATGTACTTATTTCACATCCTGGTGTCTGAAGAGAGACCGGTAGCTTAAATACAGTCTGAACTGAGAGCAGATTGTGGAGGCATTGCATTAACAGTACATGTTAAACCAACGTTCTCCTGAGAATGTGCTGAGGTAGCTCCATTTTCCCCATCCCTGTATTTACATTTGTAAATGTAAAGAAACTGGCAAGTTACAAGCAAAGCAGTTCACATCTGAGTGTAGCAGCAACTCCTCACCTTTTGTTCATTAACTACACCCTCCACTTCAAACTTATAGATAAAATCACCACTCTTGGTATAAAGGATGTATTTGCTGATGTGTTTTTAATATACAGAATGTGGATGGGACATTGCTAACACTTCAGAGTTTGTGAAAAAGGTGGTTAGAAGTATTCATACACAGTAGTAGTAGAAGGTATAGGGGCATCTTTGACATATTAATTACATTTGTCTGCTTTCTCTCTCTCTGTCATTGAGCACTCTGCCCAGCCCTGGTTTTAATTCCAGGTGCAAAGCCTCAGATTTGATTTCTGGAAGCAAAGGTGCCGTCCTGGCCCCATGGGGGACCTACACAGACCCAGAGAGAACATGTGTCTGCGCCTTCCACACAGAAAGGCCCCACACAATCTGGGAATATGCCCTGGGACCTTCTTGCTGTGAGGCAGGAGTGATAACCACTAAAGCTGGGGACACACTACAGGATTTTCTCAGTCATTACAGATTCTGAAAAGACTCGGAGCACACACTAACGACTGGTTTCAGCAGATTTAGTTCTGACGACTGAAAGACTGCGCCTCACACACTACAAGATCTGCTGAGGCCGCAACTGTCGCCAACCAAACACAGCAAACTCTGGCGAGAACTAAATGGTAAACAAACATGGAGCTACCTGGGTCGCTGTTGCCGTTGTGTGTGCAGCGATCTGTTTGGAAAAAAGGAAAAAGAAAAAACATCTATGTATCCAGTTTTGCTTGGGTAGCGCTCAACTTTCTTTGGTGTTTGCCGTGGTTGTTTAAGTTTTCTACTTCAAATTTCCGCTTATATTTTCCTGCCGCTTCCTGTTGCTTCGTCTTCGTTCTCTGACGTTATTTCCTGTGTCCCATCAACTGTTTTTCATCGGCCGCTGGACTCCATGAATTCCCAGTTGGATGTAAACAGCCCACACTACAGGAGTGTGGTCCAGAGTCGGTGTTTGATTGCTTGCGACTGACGTCAGGCCGGGTTTTTGCGCCGATTCGAGTCTTTGAACATCACACACTAACGGATTTCAGGGCTGACTGCTGATTACGATTCCCTGCAGCAGTGTTGACTGGTACAGACTTGGCATAACTTTATAAAATTGGGCAAAAAAATCATGTAGTGTGTCCCCAGCTTAAGGCATCGTGTGCAGGGTACCCTTGCGCTGTCACATGGACGGTGTGTAAACTCAGATCCTGACTCCATCTTCGTGTGTGATCAGGTCCTGAAAAGATCAGGAAGCCTTGTGAGCTCCGTGTGTAAAGGGCTTCTGTCAATGAAGCCTGGGTGTGATTCCGGCTAAATCACTGTATCATATTGGCCATTCATCACTTTAATTAGATGTCTGTGGAGGAGCCATTACCATTGATCAACACACAGCAGCAGCTCCGGCCCTGATGAAAGAACATCATATATTACTGCAGCGTGTGGGAGACTTTTCTTTTGTATCAGATCTGCTCTTTTTGTCCAAAAGTCTGTCACTTTATTGATGGCAGAAAAAAGAAACGAGTTTTCCATTAACTCAAATCAGATGTTTTACATTGTTGTGATGTTTGCACGGTGCCAGATGTCTGTTGGTTTAGTGAAAGGACAGTGAAGACAAAAAGACAAAAACATTCAGACAAAAAGTTTATACATTACACACATGACCACTGAAGCCATGCAGTTTCTGTTTCTGTTACAGGTCGCAGTTATTTTTAAATTCACCTTTATGTGCATGTCTTTGGTCAGTGGCAAAGTAAAAGTACAGATAAAGGAGCAAAAATTTACTCAAGTAAAAGTAAAAGTATCTCCTCAACAATTCTACTTAAGAAAAAGTATAAAAGTACTCACTTTAAAATGTATTTGCAAGTAAAAAATAAAAGTATTTCCCATACACTCAACAACTCAATGTGTTAAATGGGAAGGATTTTGCTTAAAAACTGTGATTACTAAGGGAAAAAAAAGTGGTGCAGTAGAAGAGGCTGAATCTGACGCTGAGGTCTTCTGTCTTTATTATTCTGATGTTTCTAAAGAAGTACTACTACTACTGCATCTTTTATATTTAAGTACTGTGTGTCTACAATGAGGATATGACAAAAACACATGATTTTAAACCAAAACTCACAATACTTTGTACTTCAAACCAACCAAAAATGTAGTGGTTTAAAAAGTACAGATACTTGCTCTAAAATACAGTGAAGTAAAAGTAAAAGTTCCTTCAAAAATTTTACACAAGTCAAGTACAGATGCATGAAAACTGTACTTAAGTAATGTAACTAAGCATTTTTACTTCCTTACATTACATTCCACTACTGCATCACAGATATGAGGGGGCCTGGGCAATCAAACCTGTGACATTCCGTCCTGTGAGGCTGTAGTGCTAACCACTCTGCATCAAGTCTTCAACAGACTTTGTAAAATTGTGATTTTAGATTAGCTTTAATGCACAAATGATGGCAGTGTGGCAGTCTGTTAATCAGCTAACCCCCGAGGCGGCTATAATCCATGTTATAATGAAATGATAATCTCCAGTTGTGCATATTGTAGCAGTAAAGTAAAAGGACAAACTGAATATATGCACACGTTGTTCAGAAACAGTGTTTAATTCCACAGATTCTCCCCTGGTCTTAACCACAGCAGCTGCAGGATGTGGCTTACGTCTGAGCAGTTTGGTTTATGAAGCTTCAGACTTTCATACAGGACTTTTTTTTTTTTTTTTTTTTTGATTGTTTTAATGGGAGTTGTTTTTTAGCTCCTACATAGCACAGAAAAATGATTCCAAAAAATAAATGTTGCCATATACAAGGCTGTAAAAAAATCCACTTTGCATTGAAAATATTTGTAAAAAATCATTTTTTCTGTATGTTTTTAAATAAAGAACTACATATACTGGCATAAAAAGGGTTAAAATTATGAAAATAATGAAATATTTGGTATTTCTGATCAGGGCACAAGTTGATTAAAAGATTTATGCAAACAAATGTTGAAAAAATCTGAATGGATAGTACTTTTATGATGTTTTGTAACAGAGACACTTTAATCACTTAACAATAACAGCATAACTTTTTACACAAGGATTAAGAGATGTGCTTAAACTGGCAGATGGACTTATTTTGTTCACCCCGAGTTCACACAGATAACATCTCTCTTTTCTATTTAAATGGAAAACTACTGAGTGCTGCCTGAACTAATGGAGCGTGTCTTTGCCTCAGAACTAGAGATAGACTTCACAGTGCTCCACAGTCTGATCTGAAGCCTGGGATACACGACCACTGTCAGCAGCTCGTCTCCTCACGTCTCCCCTTGACACCGGAGCGACTCAGACCCACGACCGAGCAGTGCGCATGTGCAAAACGCAATAACTATTTACAACAGCAGGCGGCGCTAGTCACTAAACTCTGTGGTTATTTAAACTCTAATAAATACAACTCCGCAACACACACGAGTTTAACTCAAGTATTTAAAAGTCAATAATAATTATACGCACTAGATTAAACTGGTCTGATCACAGTCATGAATAAAAGAGACTGGATTATTGCAGCTGTTTGCCTCAGAGGAGGATTATATTTTTATCTGCACAAGGCTAAAGCTAAGGTAAGCTAACTGCAGCACATTAGCATGAGGCTACAAGCTAAGGTAAGCTAACTGCTAACATTATCGTCACAGATGTGGGAAACATAATGAAGTAGTTGTAGAACAGAAAGTTCCTCATATTTTGATGTTAAACTCGAGCTGTTTGACAAATTGTGAACGGGACACAGCCAATCAGAGCTGAGCACGACGCCTGATGTAGATTCCACGTGTAATCGGTCAGAACTATGTCCAACTGTGTCCCACTGCGTCCGATGGTGCAGAACTCACCAAACAGATTCACGTCACCGATGATCTCCCCGGTGCGTCCCGGCCTTAAGTCTGTTGTTGTGTTGTTGTGTCCCAGCAGGGGTCCAGGATGCCGGCCGAGCGGGGGGCTGTGGCAGCGGTTATGGAGGTGACGGAGGTGGAGAGCACCGCAGAGCCTGACTCACTGGACGTGGACCAGGGGCTCACTCTGGCCTGCATCGGATTCCTCTGCCTGCTGCTGGTGGCCATGATCATCCGCTGTGCCAAAGTCATCATGGATCCCTATAGCGCCATCCCCACCTCCACCTGGGAGGAGCAGCACCTGGACGACTGACCCCGCCCACATCTGGGAGGTGCAGCACCTGGACGACTGACCCTGCCCACACCTGGCAGGAGCAGCACCTGGACGATTGACCCTGCCCACATCTGGCAGGAGCAGCACCTGGACGACTGACCCCGCCCACATCTGGGAGGAGCAGCACCTGGACAACTGACCCTGCCCACACCTGGCAGGAGCAGCACCTGGACGACTGACCCCGCCCACACCTTGGAGGAGCAGCACCTGGACGATTGACCCTGCCCACATCTGGCAGGAGCAGCACCTGGACGACTGACCCCGCCCACATCTGGCAGGAGCAGCACCTGGACGACTGACCCCGCCCACACCTGGGAGGAGCAGCACCTGGACGACTGACCCAACCTGGCAGGAGCAGCACCTGGACGAATGATCCCGCCCACACCTGGGAGGAGCAGCACCTGGACGACTGACCCCGCCCACACCTGGGAGGAGCAGCACCTGGACGACTGACCCAACCTGGCAGGAGCAGCACCTGGACGAATGATCCCGCCCACACCTGGGAGGAGCAGCACCTGGACGACTGACCCCGCCCACACCTTGGAGGAGCAGCACCTGGACGATTGACCCTGCCCACATCTGGCAGGAGCAGCACCTGGACGATTGACCCTGCCCACATCTGGCAGGAGCAGCACCTGGACGACTGACCCCGCCCACATCTGGCAGGAGCAGCACCTGGACGACTGACCCCGCCCACACCTGGCAGGAGCAGCACCTGAACGACTGACCCCGCCCACACCTGGCAGGAGCAGCACCTGGACGACTTACCCAACCTGGGAGGAGCAGCACCTGAGCAAATGGCCCCCACTCACACCTGGAAGGAGCAACATCTGGATAACTGATTCCGCCCACACCTGGAGGACCAACTGGGAGGAGTCAAAGTTGATGCCTTGAGATAACGTCTTATATTGTTCCAATACTAAGCGGTAAATGAGAGCTTTTCATTGTAGAACCATGTTTACAGTGCACGTCTTGATTTTTCAGGACTCAGCTGAGCAACTGAACTTTCATGGACTGCAGATAATATATAGCTCAGATACAGCAGGTAAAGTAAGTATTTTGCTTTCTTAACAAATATATTTCTGACACGGTGCGGACAGGAAATGTTTACCAGATGTCATTAACACCAAGTAATCAGAAATCCAGAAATTCGGTTCTGTGTAATAAAATGGAATGACACAGGGAAAAGTTTGTGAGCACACGAAGAAAAGGTCACACAGGAAACATCTCATGAAGATAAAAGCACAGAGCTCTCTCAGACCTTTGCTTTAACCTTGTTGTTACAGAACATGCTGATAGGATTGGCTACACAAGGATTTCTAAACTTCTGAAAGTTCATGTGAGCACTGTTGGGGCCATAAGCCGGAAGTGGAAATATCATCCTTCCATTATAAATCAGCCGTGTCACAAATATATTTGTTCATCAGAATGTGAATCCTAATGTTCCTCTCGCTGGAGCTGAGTCAGTCCTGGTCCAAAGCCATAGATGGAGGTGAAGCACACGAGCTTAGGTCCACATGGCCCGAGCTGAACCCACATTCCTCCAGAGAGCAACACCAAATATCATGCACTCTCCCTTTACTCTCACTGTACATAATAGAACTAAAGATGAGTCATTTCTTTCAAGTGGAGGAGTTTAAGGACATACTCACACCAGGGCCATTCGAACCGTGCTGTGCCCAAGTACGATTGGAGAGGGGTCTGAGTCCCGCGCCGGCCGCACTCTCACCTGCACAAACGATCCGTGGCGTGGCCCGGTTACGTCATCAGCTCTGAGGGCGACAGGCTGCTACGTCATCGTGGTGTGCGGTTTGTTTACAAGTCGAGCGAGCTGCTAACACTTTTAAAACCGGTGTAGTGGAAAACGTGAGACCAGCAGCCTTTAGTATCTGACCTATTTTGATTCTGCTTTGAGTCTCGTTGGTTTTGGAATAAACCACATACGGAGCAGCGAAGGCACCGCAGACGATGAGAGAGGCTTCAAAACTACTGCCGCTGTTCTCTTCTTCAGAAAGGTGAACGCACGTGGCGTTGTAACGAGTGTTGATAATGGAGTTTATTCACTTTTTACTGAGAAAACAACAGTTGCGTACATGACAGAGCTTGTAGTCAACCGTGCCGTGCTCTAGGGGCGTTCTGGACTTGGGCACGGTTCGATTGGCCTGGTGTGAGTACAGCCTAAGTATCTCGAGTCTTGTCCACAGTGAGGGAAGGATGGAGCGTGAGATTGACAGTAGGATTGGTGCAGCGTCTGCAGTAATGCGGTCGTTGTATCGGTCTGTTGTGGTGAAGAAGGAGCTGAGCTGAAAGGCAAAGCTCACGATTTACCATCGATCTACGTTCCTACTCTCACCTACGGTCATGAGCTTTGGGTCATGACCGAAAGGACAAGATCCCGGATACAAGCGGCCGAAATGAGTTTCCTCCGCAGAGTGGCTGGGTGCTCCTTTAGAGATAGGGTGAGGAGGTTGGTCACCTGGGAGGAGCTCGGAGTAGAGCTGCTGCTCCTCCACATCGAGAGGAGCCAGATGAGGTGGCTCAGGCCTCTGCTTTGGATGCCTGTTCTGGGCATGTCCCACTGAGCAGAGACCTGCGGGAAGACCTCAGAGACATCGGAGAGACGGTCTGGGAACACCTCTGAGTTCCCCCAGTAGAGCTGGAAGAAGTGTCTGGGGTGAGGGAAGTCTGGGCATCTTTGCTTAGTCTGCTACCTCTGCAACCCAGCCCCGGATAAAGTGGTAGATGATGGATGGAGTAATTTTCTATTTAATTTAATGGTAAAAGAGGCAACTTGAAGAGATTTATGACTTAGTAACATTCTAATTAGCATAGACTGTGACCTGCTGATGGCGCTACACTCCACTTCCATGGTAAAACCCTCATAATGCATTATGTTTATGAAGTGATTGTCAAGTGCATGTAATGAAGTGCCTATACAACTGAAGACAGAGGAGCCACCGAGCACAAGCATCCCTTCAGATGTCCCTCTGTAGAATCAGCAGATAATGGCACCGACCTAACATCCACTCTTTGTACTTTTCCTGAAAACTTTAGAACTAGCACAGAGGAAGCTCAGAAATGACACATATCTGGATTAAACGAGTTATGAAAAATCCTTGCAGCTGATAAATGTGTGAAGCCTGAGGGAACATGTACAATAAAACCAAACCTGAGTCCTCTGATGACCTGGAGTCTTATCTCTTATTTCTGTGGACTGTGAAGAGATTCCAGGCTCAAGTCCTCTGTGGACCGTCTGCTCCTCGCTCACACAGAGGAACCACAGATCAACATCTCTGTTCGTCCTGAAGCCAAGGGCATATTCAGCTCACTCCAGGTCCGCTGGGCTTTCAAGGGCAGCTCTGATCCACTCTAGTACAGCGAACATAACGAGGCATCCCGGCTGCATGTAAATTAGTCATTTCCACAGTAAACGCTTGGCTCCTGTCTGCCTCTATCACAGTCAGCTCAGGCTCTTACACCTTTATGGGTAGCAGTTTCTTTTTCATTTCTAGAAAAATACAGTTGGCAGAAATCAGGACAGGACAAGCAATAATGATATTTTGTCTCTGCCCTCGAACCAACAGGAAGAGGACCATTTTAGCACTGCTTATGACTTCTTATTGGGGCCAAACTCACTGCCAGTTTAAAAGCAAACTATTGTGTATACATCGCCTTATGCATAATATTCTGCAGGTGGGCCTATTTTATAATTTTATTATTTTGACAATCCACAATTTCATTGCTAAATTCATTGTACAAATAGAAAGCGCACTTATCCATGATTACCAGCGCCATAGCAACAATGAGTCCGTACCATCTACAAGTAATAGATCCTGAAGCCAAGGCCCCTGAATCCAATCATGGATCATTTGTATTTCATTAGTCAGTGAGCTACAGTTTTATCTTAAAGAAATTAAAAATCACAGAGACCTTACAGAACGGTACAGTACAGAACACAGCCTGAGTGTTTACAAAGGGAATGGGAAGATTTATATTGAAATGTGGATATGAGGGGGATAATATCATTTTGATTTATTTCTAGAAATTGCTTTTATTTTATTGCATTACATTATTGAATTTTTGGAACAGATGCCGTGATGTACTTCAGCCACCAGGGGGGGCAGTGCCACCCCTGCCAGCCTTTTGCTGATGTGAATGGTGCTGGTAATGTGAGATAAAGTAGAAAGGAATGTCATAGATGAATAAAACATGGCCCACCATTCCCTGGGATCACAAACAGGAAGTTGGCCATTTTTAATTGAATGTGTCACAAATCTTATATTTGACACCGCTCTTCTCAGGGTTTTTGTCCAAGAGAGTTTAAAGGTAATGGAAGCAGTATGCCCTCTACTGGTTTGAAAACAGTACTGCAGTCTAAATCAGAACAATGAGTCTGTAGGTCTTTCTGCTTTTCTGATTGGACGATCGACAATGCAGAGTTTAGAACCAAAACAAAAAACTTAAACATAAACAACTTGGCCTTTATGAAAAATATATATTTTCTTTCATTGTGAATAAATCAGCTGTACCATTGTTATCAGTAAAACTAATATTTGATTTAAACATGTTTACATCATAGCTGGAGACATGTAGGTAATTTTTATGAAAAAATATGTACTGCTCCTTTAAACCTAGTCAGCCTCATCCTGACACAACATTTTTGGCTGGGTTTGTGATGAGACAAAATACATGTCATATATTATTATTATTATTATTATTATTATTATTCATTTTCTTACTGCCTATCCCAGTAACTTTGGGCCTTAGGCGGGGTACACCCTGGACAGGGGCCAGCTTGTCTCAGGGCTGACACAGAGACACACACAGTAAAAAGTCCAGTGTTAAAGTCACACTGTCAGTGAACATCTGGTCCTTATCTGTGTAGTGTTAAATTTACTCTTTACTCTAGTGTTAATATTTCAGTGTTAAAATGAACACAGCACCATGACACTGGTGAACAATGCCACACATGACCTGATGTCTTTGAGAGAAAAAGGACTGCATTCTAATGCACTCACTCCCATCGTTTAATAGGCAGTGATTGAAACAGTTTCTTCTTTACTGTCACTTTAAGAAACATCACATTGCTAGGGAAATGTTGAACGCTAACTGATCCATTGTTAAAAATAAGATAATAAAATTATGAACACAGTGTTTTTTTAAGAAAATTATTAAACAAAAAACCTTTCAGCTGTAGTTAAACTTCAGTTATAACATGGTTCTGTCCACATCAGTCATGGTGCAACCATGACTCAGAGAAACAGTGACTCCTGTGTTAACTGGAAATGTATTCTCTGTATACTTTTGTTTCCTTTAAAAAACTTTGTCTATGTTTGTGGGAGTCATGTTTGCACCATGACAGATGTGGGCAAGACCATGTTATTTATTGTAGCTTAAGTACAGCTGATAGGTTTTTTAGCTCCCAAAAACACCCTTTTTAACTTCTTGACACTAGTTTAAATTTTTTTTCCCCCACTGAATTGCAATGCTCAAAAATTATGTTTAAAGTGTCAGGCAAACAAGTGAAGTTTTCAATCACTGCCCATTAAACGATGGGAGTGAGTGCATTAGAATGCAGTCCTTTTTCTCTCAAAGCCATCAGGTCATGTGTGGCATTGTTCCCCAGTGTCATGGTGCTGTGTTCATTTTAACACTGAAATATTAACACTAGAGTAAAGAGTAAATTTAACACTACACAGATAAGGACCAGATGTTCACTGACAGTGTTACATTCACTCTCACATTCATTCACTAGGGGCAATTTAGAATCACCAATTCACCTAACACATGCATGTCTTTGGATGGTTATTTTTTTTTTGTGTGTGTGTGTGTTTTAGGCATTTTATATCTTGTAATTTTAGTTCACATGACAACAGAACTCAAAACTTGTTTACCACATTATTACAGGCCAAGAGCAGAAAATAGCAAGCTGGAAATGACAACATAAAAATACACAAATACAGACCAACACTTCAGCCTGACTGTGTGTCGCCTCATTAACCTTTTCCACGTAAACAACTACTGTCTGTGTAGTCTATGGACATCAAGGTAACGACACAAACGAGATTCAAAATGCTTTTATTATAAATCAAACATTAGTAACACTGATAGTCAGGCAGCAGTAACGTTCTCGTGTGATGTCAGGACGCCTTCTGTGTCCAGTAAACCGCAGCAGTGGACAGTCCCAGGTTTGGTCCCGGGTCTACTCCTCATGCCTGGTCCTCTGGTCTGGGTCTGGTCTGGGTCTGGTCTGGGTCAGGTCTGGGTCAGGTCTGGGTCTGGTCTGGGTCTGGTCTGGGTCTGGGTCTGGGTCTGGTCTGGGTCTGGGTCTGGGTCTGGGTCTGGTCTGGTCTGGTCTGGGTCTGGTCTGGGTCTGGTCTGGGTCTGGTCCTCTGGTCTGGTCTGGTCTGGGTCTGGTCTGGTCTGGGTCTGGGTCTGGTCTGGGTCTGGTCTGGGTCAGGTCTGGGTCAGGTCTGGGTCTGGTCTGGGTCAGGTCTGGTCTGGGTCTGGTCTGGGTCTGGGTCTGGGTCTGGTCCGGGTCTGGTCTGGGTCTGGTCTGGTCCGGGTCTGGTCTGGGTCTGGTCTGGTCCGGGTCTGGTCCGGGTCTGGTCTGGTCTGGGTCTGGGTCTGGGTCTGGTCTGGGTCTGGGTCTGGGTCTGGTCTGGGTCTGGGTCTGGGTCTGGGTCTGGGTCTGGTCTGGGTCTGGTCTGGGTCTGGTCTGGGTCTGGGTCTGGTCTGGTCTGGTCTGGGTCTGGTCTGGGTCTGGTCTGGGTCTGGGTCTGGTCTGGTCTGGGTCTGGTCTGGGTCTGGTCTGGTCTGGTCTGGGTCTGGTCTGGGTCTGGTCTGGGTCTGGTCTGGGTCTGGTCTGGTCTGGGTCTGGTCTGGTCTGGGTCTGGTCTGGGTCTGGGTCTGGGTCTGGTCTGGGTCTGGGTCTGGTCTGGTCTGGGTCTGGTCTGGGTCTGGTCTGGGTCTGGTCTGGTCTGGGTCTGGTCTGGGTCTGGTCTGGGTCTGGTCTGGTCTGGGTCTGGTCTGGGTCTGGTCTGGGTCTGGGTCTGGGTCTGGTCTGGGTCTGGTCTGGTCTGGGTCTGGTCTGGTCTGGTCTGGTCTGGTCTGGGTCTGGTCTGGGTCTGGTCTGGTCTGGGTCTGGTCTGGGTCTGGTCTGGGTCTGGTCTGGGTCTGGTCTGGTCTGGTCTGGTCAGGTCTGGTCTGGGTCTGGTCTGGGTCTGGTCTGGGTCTGGTCTGGGTCTGGTCTGGTCTGGTCTGGTCAGGTCTGGGTCTGGTCTGGGTCTGGTCTGGGTCTGGTCTGGTCTGGGTCTGGTCTGTGTCTGGTCTGGGTCTGGGTCTGGTCTGTGTCTGGTCTGTGTCTGGTCTGGTCAGGTCTGGGTCTGGTCTGGTCTGGTCAGGTCTGGTCTGGTCTGGTCTGGTCTGGTCTGGTCCTGGTCTGGTCTGGTCTGGGTCTGGTCTGGTCTGGGTCAGGTCTGGGTCTGGTCTGGGTCTGGTCTGTGTCTGGTCTGGTCTGGTCAGGTCTGGTCTGGTCTGGTCTGGTCTGGTCAGGTCTGGTCTGGTCTGGTCAGGTCTGGTCTGGTCTGGGTCTGGTCTGGGTCAGGTCTGGGTCTGGTCTGGGTCTGGTCTGTGTCTGGTCTGGTCTGGTCAGGTCTGGTCTGGTCTGGTCTGGTCTGGTCAGGTCTGGTCTGGTCTGGGTCTGGTCTGGTCTGGGTCAGGTCTGGGTCTGGTCTGGGTCTGGTCTGTGTCTGGTCTGGTCTGGTCAGGTCTGGTCTGGGTCTGGTCTGGTCTGGGTCTGGTCTGGGTCTGGTCTGGGTCTGGTCTGGGTCAGGTCTGGGTCTGGTCTGGGTCTGGTCTGGTCTGGTCTGGTCTGGTCAGGTCTGGTCTGGTCTGGTCTGGTCTGGTCAGGTCTGGGTCTGGTCTGGTCTGGGTCTGGTCTGGTCTGGGTCTGGTCTGGGTCTGGTCTGGTCTGTGTCTGGTCTGTGTCTGGGTCTGGTCTGGGTCTGGTCTGGTCTGGTCTGTGTCTGGTCTGGGTCTGGTCTGGGTCTGGTCTGGTCTGGTCTGGGTCTGGTCTGGTCTGGTCTGGGTCTGGTCTGGTCTGTGTCTGGTCTGGGTCTGGTCTGGTCTGTGTCTGGTCTGGGTCTGGTCTGGGTCTGGTCAGGTCTGGTCTGGTCTGGTCTGGGTCTGGTCTGGGTCTGGTCTGGTCAGGTCTGGTCTGGTCTGGTCTGGGTGGTGTAGTTTCAGGAGACTCAGCGCTGTAGAGCAGGCAGAATGATCCCCGAGCAGGAGCCAAAGCCAACTCTGTGGCCGTCGCCCTGGCAGTAACCTGCACACACCAAAAACACACAGCACACTTCAGACTGCACGGGACAGTTCTACTTTTTATGATCAAAATGGTTTAAATGTCACAAGAGCCTGAGTTAGTTTACGTAGAGTAAATCTCATCAGAGGTTTTATAGAGACAGAGGTTCAGATGGTCAGTGGTAAATGTTTTACAGTGTAGGTCAGATATATATATATATATATATGTAGCTCTTTATAAGTTTACTGCAACACATCACATGATGATCCAGTTCAGGGCAATACAAGACTGAACAATGACTTATCTTAGTTCTACTGTAATCCAGGAGTCTCCAACCTTTTTTCACCTGAGAGCTACTCTTACAAAATTAAAATGGCAGAGAGCTACTTGAGCTTTGTAAAATTCATCCATTTATCATTTTACACTTATTACCGTAGGGGTTGTGGGTAATAATAATAATAATAATAATAATAATAATAATGTATTTACTTGACCCTATCCCAGTAACTATGGGCCTTAGGCGGGTTACACACTGGACTGTGGCTACTTGCAACCTAAAGAAAATGTATTTTGTTTTACTGTTTTACATTTTTGCATTGAAACAATTATTTAGTTCACCTTGAGCATTTTGTGTTTCTGTAAGCAGCAACCTTGCTCTGCAGATCTGACACACACTTGGTTAAACTTGCTGGCTCTTCCATTGCCTTGAATCTATAACTGATTTTCATGAAAAATCTGCATAAAAGTAGTTTTTTTAGCCTTTTGGCTGTGGTCATTCTTACACACAAGTTGGTTTTATAAGTGATACATCAAACTTCTGTAGGATTTCTAAAGCCTTTGGGGAGCTACAGGTTGGAGATCCCTGCTGTAATCCTTACTGAGACATGTACCACTAAAATCACACCAACCTCACTGAGAATCTTTTTGAAGTGTCCTCGCCAGGACAGCAGCTCTTTTACAAGCAGTGGTGGACAGTAACTAGACTTTTACTCAAGTATTTTACTTAAGTAAAGTACTTTGAGTACATTTTGTACTTTTACTTTCACTTGAGTAAAACTTTAAATAGTCTAAAAGTAGTTTTTGTCCTCTGTGGTGCAGTGGGCAGCACATCTGACTTGCAATCAGAAGGTTCTGGGTTTGAAACTCGGAGAATAAGAAGAAGACAAATGTACTTAAGTTAATTTTATACTCAATACTTTTTAACTTTTACTGAAATAAAAAATGTTTGGGGTACTTTTACTTCTACTTGATTAATATTATTTTTGAAGTAACTGTACTTTTACTTAAGTACAGCTTTTGAGTACTTCGTCCACCACTGTTTACAAGTTTCAACAAACAATAACAACAACATTCAGATCCTTGGCATAATACAGAGAAAACAATAAACCACTAAAACATTAGACAGCAAGACATGAAACACAAGTAGTCGGCCATAAAAAATCTCAAAAGTTTGTCAGGAAAAGCATCTGCAACCCAAAGATTTAACTCTTATACATATTTAATGAAACCAGTTCGTTAAGTTTCATCTCTATTTGTAGTTTATTTCAGGAGAAAAGTGCAGCAAAACCAAATGCCTTTTTCCAGCTCAGTTCTGACTCCAGAGACAAACAACAACAAGAGGCACTGAGGCCTGAGACGATGGTCTCCCGGTCTCCACAGTTTGATGTAAACTGACAGATATCGAGGGAGGGGGTCGTGTAAGTGAGGAGGTGCCAGTGTCTCCAACTCTTTCATACAGCAGACAGTGACGTGTGAGGCTTTTAAGTTAGTGATGAACTGCTCTGAGATGAAGCATGCATAGAACTTTGCCAAAATCTAACACTGGCAAAAAGGTAGCAGAGTGATGTCAGTCATAAACAGGAAGGTTGGAAAGTAGGAGTACTTAGGATAAAACAAAGTTATAATCCACAAAAGCATCTAGATGTGTTTTAAAGCCATCTATGGACTTGGATATAACATACTCCTTTAATACAAGCGAGGGCAACAGACGCCAGGTCTCTTGTTGGATTTATACTTTTTCTAAAGACAGCAGATACATTAGAGCTGACCTCACAGAAAGCATCTGCAATGGGGCGGTCTCACCTGCGGCGCGGCGGGACAGTCTCACCTGCGGCGCAGCGGGACAGTCTCACCTGTGATGGTGACCTCGTCTCCGTCCTTCAGGAAAGTGCGGCTCTCTCCTCCTCCCAGGTCTATGGCCTTAGAGCCCCTCCAGGACAGCTCCAGCATGGAGCCGAAACTCTCTGGCTCCTATACAGAAGACAGGAAAACACTGTTACCCACTGTGTACAGGTGAGTGTACAGGTGTGTGTACAGGTGAGTGTACAGGTGTGTGCACAGGTGAGCGTACAGGTGTGTGCACAGGTGAGCGTACAGGTGAGTGTACAGGTGAGCGTACAGGTGAGTGTACAGGTGAGTGTACAGGTGTGTGTACAGGTGAGTGTACAGGTGAGCGTACAGGTGAGCGTACAGGTGAGTGTACAGGTGAGCGTACAGGTGTGTGCACAGGTGAGCGTACAGGTGTGTGCACAGGTGAGCGTACAGGTGAGTGTACAGGTGAGTGTACAGGTGTGTGTACAGGTGAGTGTACAGGTGTGTGTACAGGTGAGTGTACAGGTGAGTGTACAGGTGTGTGCACAGGTGAGCGTACAGGTGTGTGCACAGGTGAGCGTACAGGTGAGTGTACAGGTGAGCGTACAGGTGAGTGTACAGGTGAGTGTACAGGTGTGTGTTGGGCGTGTACAGGTGTGTGTACAGGTGTGTGTTGTGTGTGTACAGGTGTGTGTACAGGTGAGTGTACAGGTGAGCGTACAGGTGAGTGTACAGGTGAGCGTACAGGTGTGTGCACAGGTGAGCGTACAGGTGTGTGCACAGGTGAGCGTACAGGTGAGTGTACAGGTGAGTGTACAGGTGAGTGTACAGGTGAGTGTACAGGTGTGTGCACAGGTGAGTGTACAGGTGTGTGTTGGGCGTGTACAGGTGTGTGTACAGGTGTGTGTTGTGAGTGTACAGGTGTGTGTACAGGTGTGTGCACAGGTGAGCGTACAGGTGAGCGTACAGGTGAGTGTACAGGTGAGTGTACAGGTGAGTGTACAGGTGTGTGTACAGGTGTGTGTACAGGTGAGTGTACAGGTGAGTGTACAGGTGTGTGCACAGGTGAGCGCACAGGTGAGCGTACAGGTGAGTGTACAGGTGAGTGTACAGGTGAGTGTACAGGTGAGTGTACAGGTGTGTGTACAGGTGAGTGTACAGGTGAGTGTACAGGTGTGTGCACAGGTGAGCGTACAGGTGTGTGCACAGGTGAGCGTACAGGTGAGTGTACAGGTGAGCGTACAGGTGAGTGTACAGGTGAGTGTACAGGTGTGTGTTGGGCGTGTACAGGTGTGTGTACAGGTGTGTGTTGTGAGTGTACAGGTGTGTGTACAGGTGTGTGTTGGGAGTGTACAGGTGTGTGTACAGGTGTGTGTTGGGAGTGTACAGGTGTGTGTACAGGTGTGTGTACAGGTGTGTGTACAGGTGTGTGTACAGGTGTGTGCACAGGTGAGCGTACAGGTGTGTGTACAGGTGTGTGTTGTGTGTGTACAGGTGTGTGTTGGGAGTGTACAGGTGTGTGTACAGGTGTGTGTACAGGTGTGTGTTGGGAGTGTACAGGTGTGTGTTGGGAATGTACAGGTGTGTGTTGGGAGTGTACAGGTGTGTGTTGGGAGTGTACAGGTGTGTGTACAGGTGTGTGTTGGGAGTGTACAGGTGTGTGTACAGGTGTGTGTTGGGAGTGTACAGGTGTGTGTACAGGTGTGTGTACAGGTGTGTGTTGGGAGTGTACAGGTGTGTGTACAGGTGTGTGTTGTGAGTGTACAGGTGTGTGTTGGGAGTGTACAGGTGTGTGTTGGGAGTGTACAGGTGTGTGTACAGGTGTGTGTTGGGAGTGTACAGGTGTGTGTACAGGTGTGTGTACAGGTGTGTGTTGGGAGTGTACAGGTGTGTGTACAGGTGTGTGTTGGGAGTGTACAGGTGTGTGTTGGGAGTGTACAGGTGTGTGTACAGGTGTGTGTTGGGAGTGTACAGGTGTGTGTACAGGTGTGTGTACAGGTGTGTGTTGGGAGTGTACAGGTGTGTGTACAGGTGTGTGTTGTGAGTGTACAGGTGTGTGTACAGGTGTGTGTTAGGAGTGTACAGGTGTGTGTACAGGTGTGCGTACAGGTGTGCGTACAGGTGTGCGTACAGGTGTGTGTACAGGTGTGTGTTGGGAGTGTACAGGTGTGTGTACAGGTGTGTGTTGTGAGTGTACAGGTGTGTGTTGGGAGTGTACAGGTGTGTGTACAGGTGTGCGTACAGGTGTGTGTACAGGTGTGTGTTAGGAGTGTACAGGTGTGTGTTGGGAGTGTACAGGTGTGTGTACAGGTGTGTGTTAGGAGTGTACAGGTGTGTGTACAGGTGTGCGTACAGGTGTGTGTACAGGTGTGTGTTAGGAGTGTACAGGTGTGTGTTGGGAGTGTACAGGTGTGTGTACAGGTGTGTGTTAGGAGTGTACAGGAGTGTGTACAGGTGAGTGTACAGGTATGTGTACAGGTGTGTGTTGGGAGTGTACAGGTGTGTGTTGGGAGTGTACAGGTGTGTGTACAGGTGTGTGTTAGGAGTGTACAGGAGTGTGTACAGGTGAGTGTACAGGTATGTGTACAGGTGTGTGTTGGGAGTGTACAGGTGTGTGTACAGGTGTGTGTACAGGTGTGTGTACAGGTGTGTGTACAGGGGTGTGTTGGGAGTGTACAGGTGTGTGTACAGGTGTGTGTACAGGTGTGTGTACAGGTGTGTGTTGGGAGTGTACAGGTGAGTGTACAGGTGTGTGCTGGGAGTGTACAGGTGTGTGTTGGGAGTGTACAGGTGAGTGTACAGGTATGTGTACAGGTGTGTGTTGGGAGTGTACAGGTGAGTGTACAGGTGTGTGTACGGGAGTGTGTACAGGTGTGTGTATGATATGTGTTTTTCTACGGCCGATGCTGATACAGACTTTTAAAATTAGGAGAAGCCGATGGCCAATAAGTACTTCCAATTTTTTTTTTTTTAAGAAAACCAATAAGGCAATCTCAATCTAACTTGCTGTGCAGGTGGAACTTGGGGAGAGCTACAAAACGCTTTTGGATTTTTTTGTTTGATGGTTCTGTGCCAGAGAAATGAGCATAATCTTTTTATTGCCGTTTGGAGCTTTTCAGGCTGAGATAAAGAGATTTTGGATGTTTCATATGAACTGCAGAGTAAGAGCCCAGACTGGTACAAGATGATTGTGGACACTGAGCTGCTTCTCAGGACGTCCCAGAGCATCTTAGGCCAGATCTCACAGATTTGTATCAGGGCTGCTTCAGTGGCCTCTAATGAATTACAGTGAGGACAGTATTCACTTTAAAACTGCCGTACAGTAAAGGGCTGCTTTAGGGGCAGTGTGATTATTTGTATAATTATAAAAGTATGTATATAATGCACAATCACATGTTGATGTTACTGACTAGGAATCACTGTCTTGAACAAAGGCTGCACATGTGATGCTGCTGTTTACCATTAAAATGTCTCTTCGGGAGGAAATATAAAAGCAAGGATATTTAGACTACGTTCAAATGGTTTTGCCTGCCTTAGATTCAGTCCAAAAGTACAAAGATTAGTAGTGTAACTTGAGTTTCACTGACTGTGGTTAAATGTTGTCGTATGGAGCCATATACTGGAGTAAAACAGGGCTGCTGCAGTAGATAAACAAACTGATGTGAAAACAAACGCACTCGACACTGCACAGAAACCTGCAGATTAATGTCTGACTCTGAGGACAGTGTATGTCTGTCTAACACCTTTACAATGTAAAATTAACTATGTACAAATTCTACCCAAATCATCTGCTAAAAGAAGACTATTACTCTGTCAGTAAAGTATAATAATGAAAATAATGTCCCTTGTAATGATTTTGAAGTCTCTGCTATATCCTCGTTTACTATAAGGCTCTGTAAATCAGAATTTACATTACAGCACCTTCCTTCTTGTGGATTAAAGCTAATGCTACAGGTTTGAGCTAATGCTACAGTCGAAAGCATTCAAACAAAGTCAGTCCATGTATTTCCATTTCCTCCCAAAGAGACATTTAAAAGTTAAACCACAGACTCACATGTGCAGCCTTTAAAAGAAATAATCCAAGCCCTTTTTCCTTTAAAACTGGAGCCTCCTGTGTTTATCTCCCTCTCTCTCTGCAGTGCTGTACCACTGCTGAGGCGACAGCTGGGGTCCTTTACTGACATGGTTGCCCACACATGTGCCTGACCAAAAATAGGCCTAAAAGTGCAAAAATTGGCTGAAAAATCTGCTCGATATATCAATGGACCGTAAGTGTGTAGAGCACTGACCGGCCCGCTGATGGTCCCAGACGCCAGCAGGTCCCCAGGTCTGAGGTTGCAGCCATTCACAGAGTGGTGGGCCAGCTGCTGTTTCATTGTCCAGTACATAAACTGTTCATATAGACAGATATGTCAGTGGAAGACAAAAACACTCTATTATTGGTCATTAAGATGATAAATTACTGACCTTAAAGTTTGACCTACAGATGGTTGCAGCCTGTGCCATCCCCTCGCCTGCAGAGCAAACACACTATTAAGACAAAAAAGCGGCAAGGAGGAGCGCTTCCTGGACCTCCAGAAGGAAGTATAAGAGTAGCAGAAAACAAGGCGCTCTTTGGGAAGGGACAGGCAATGCAAAAACAACGAAATACCCAAGGCACTCTCTCATAAAGTTAAAAATCCAATCCAATCCACTTTATTTGTACAGCACATTTTACAAACAAAACAGTTTCCAAAGTGCTGCACATAGAACACTAAATAACAGCTCCACCAGTCCCCATTAAATAATAAGAACCAGTAAAACCAAATAAAAGTAATACAATAAAATAACAATAAATAAATACCTAGAATTAAATAATAAAAACAAAAAAATAAAACACAATAAAAGACAACAGAGGACCACACAATTCACGTCGAGTTAAAAGCCAGAGAATAAAAATGAGTCTTAAGATGAGACTTAAAACATTCCACTGTGGGGGCCGCTCTGATGTGGGGGCAGAGTGTTCCATAGTTTGGGGCCAGCAACAGAGAAGGCCCCGGTCCCCCCTGGTTTTAAGTCTCGTCCTAGGGACCACGAGCTGGAGCTGGCTCTCGGACCTCAGAGAACGCGCCGGAGTGTAAATTTGTATAAGGTCAGTAATGTACTGTGGGGCCAAACCATTCAATGCTTTAAAAACAAACAATAAAATCTTGAAATCAATTCTAAAATGAGCCTTTAATTCTAAAAAAGCCTTTATTATTTAGGGCATGTCACAATCGACTAAAAAAATGCCCCAATGCGTTTCGGTGTTCCAGCCTTCATCAGGGGACAAACAGAAGTAAAGTGTGTCATGTGAGTTTTAAAGATACATTCCACCAATAAGGTTTGTCCACCTGTATGAGTGGTACAGGGTTAACACACCTGTGTGGACATTTATATAACGAGCCACAAGATGGCAGCATTAACCAAGAAACACTAACAGAACATAAAAGCAAACTACACAGTGGAAAAACTACAGATAAAGTACATAAAATAGCTCAACAATCTGGGTGTTTTGTGGCCTTAAGTCTATAAATCCATGAGATCTCGCACTGTTTAACTTTTTTTATTCTGTTTAACTTTTTGTATGGTCTATTCCATGGGCTGGCTGGATTACTATTGTGAGAGCTTTTTGTGTTAAAGCTCCCAGAGTGTATTATACCCACCTTTTATAGACACAAAGAGGTTGATGTTGAAAGTGTAAGGGTCCTGGTGCTGGAGATATGGCAGCGGCTCTGGATCCTGAAAAACACAGCACCACAAATACCATGAAACAGCCCAGGACCTCCTCAGAACCAGTCAGAGGAACAGAACAGTACTTGGACTGGGTTGGGCTCTACGAAGGGCATCAGCGCCTCCATGGGGACCACCCACGGGGAAATGGTGGTGCCGAAGTTCTTCCCCAAGAACGGGCCCAGAGGAACATACTCCCACGCCTGGATGTCCCGTGCTGAGGAGGGGAAAAAATGCATATACATCAACAATGACAGTACAACCTCGTCTGTAACTCTCCAAAATCAGATGAAAAAATGGGTACCTGTGAAATGTTCTCATTCTACTGGGTGTCCATAAAGTCTCTTTACAATTTAAAAAATATATTACAAAGGCAATTGGTGAAATATCTTAATCAGATTTGTTTTATGTACTCAGTGGTTATCAAAGTTTTTAATCACATACTGCTGCAGACAGTTACAGCTCCACCTTCAACAGTGCACAGCGTCCTACACAAGAAGCTTACAAAGGTCAAAGGTTACAGTCTGCACTCGAGCCAAACGATAAACCAAGACCAAAAGATTTTGCAGTTAACACTGGAACCAATTTCCAGTAATTTCCGTACTTCACAGAGAGAGTCCAAAGATGAATGTGTGCTGTGGAATCATCGTTGATGAGGCTCTGCTACAGCGAACACGGCAACAAATCCAGTACTGTCCTTATCTGCTTCATGCGAGTAATGCTGACCATACAGAGGTGGATTAAATGAGGCAAAAAACTTCAATATCTACTCCTCATTTTGTAATAATTAACACATATTTGTCTGTTCATTTGCTTTTTAAATTGTAAAGAGACTTTATGGACACCCTGTAAATCCTGTTTTTATTTCACATAACTGGTTGATATTACCTATTTTTGTCACGAAGTGGTGCTATGCTCAAGAGTTTACAGGAAATGTCAAAACCTCTGTTTATGTGCTAGAAAGTAAGGATGCACCAATATTATATCAGCCCAATATTGATATGTAAGTGGCTGGCAAATTTGGTAGCATGCACTCAGACCAGTCACCTGACGTTTAAGCTCCCCTTGAGCTTTTAACCATGTTATAATGTTTCCACCTCAAAAACAGACCTGGAGTACCGTATTTTCCTGACGATAAGTCGCACTTTTTTCCGTCGTCTGGCTAGGGGTGTGACGTATACTCAGGTGTGACTTATATATTAAAATATTTCAGGTGTTGGTTAGAGGGCGCTCTAGGTTTGTGTACCAGCATCTGCTGCACCTGTACCACTGACAATTTAAAATGTAAACATTACCAACAACAACTTAGGCTATAAAGACAACTGAGAAAGAGCGGAATAATTGGAAATGGAACTGATGCTGAGTCTGACGACAGCCACGCAGAGGAGGAAGCGGCGCTTCGTCTACCTCCGGAGTTGGCGGAGTTGTTCAGAAGCGACACCGAGGATGAAGAATTTAAAGGATTTAGCGATTAGGAGTGAGATGGTGAGTTTGGTGAACTTGTTATATTATGTTCTTTATGCTATAGTTATGTGAATAACTGTTAATATATTACGTTAACATACGAGACACCTATTCAGTTCGTTGTTTATGCTTCATGTAGCTGAATAACCATCAATGTGTTACGTTAGCATAGCGCACACCTATTCAGCTGTTGTTCTCTATTCTATTATTACTATAACTTGCCTTTCCACATGAAATGTCTGTTCTTGGTGTCGGATTTTGTCAAATAAATTTCCCCCCAAAAATGCTACTTATAGTCCAGTGCGACTTATATACGTTTTTTTCTTCTTCATTAAGCATTTTTTGGCTAGTGCCACTTATACTCCAGAGCCACTTAAAGTCCAGAAAATATGGTAGTTTTTTCTTCCATTCACACCTTTGAGTAATCCTGTATGCTGAGGTTGTCTCTTTCTAAAGAGCTGAAAACGCTCGGTCTCACAGCTCTATGTAGACACATGAAACCAGGAAGTGCTCCTGCGGGTTTCTAAAGCTCATACACCATCACTGGACTCATTCTGATTATTTCAGAGCTTAAACCGTATACAGCACTATACAAATATATAAAGAAATGAACAACTAAATTGTGGCTGGTGCTACAGATTGTGGCGTGTTACGGTGCAGAGGTGCGTACCGCTCCAGTCGTTCATCAGCACCATGCCGAAGATGTGTTCGTGGGCTTTCTCCACCGGGATGGGCTCTCCCAGAGGGTTCCCCCCTCCCACGAAAAAGGCCTGCAGGCAGAATAAAGAGAAGGCAGCAGTCACCAAAACTCGCCTGCACAGACACATCCCTGCTTCCTGTGGTCCCAGCTCTGGCTCTTTCTAAAGCAGGGGTTCTCAAAGTGTGGTATGGGTACCTCTGGTGGGGCGCGGGCTTCTTCTGGTGCTACTCAGGTGTCTTTTGTAGTTCAAGTCCTGATTTAGAGTCATTTTTATTCCTGTTTTAGTCCTGGTTTAGTTAGGGCTAGTCCTGATTTAGTCTTGGCTTAGTCTTCGTTTAGTCCTGGTTTAGTCCTGGTTTAGTCCTGGTTTAGTCCTGGTTTAGTCCTGGTTTAGTCTTGGCTTAGTCTTCATTTAGTCCTGTTTAGTCTTGGTTTAGTGTGGGCTTAATCTTTGTTTAGTACTGGTTTGGTCCTGGTTTAGTTTTGATTTACAGCTAGTTTAGTCCCAGTTCTGTTCCATGTTAGTCTTGGTTTAGTCCCATGGTAGTCCTGGTTTAGTCCCATGTTAGTCCTGGTTTAGTCCCATGGTAGTCCTGGTTTAGTCCCATGGTAGTCCTGGTTTAGTCCCATGTTAGTCCTGGTTTAGTCCCATGTTAGTCCTGGTTTAATCATATGGTAGTCCTGGTTTAGTCCCATGTTAGTCCTGGTTTAGTCCAATGGTAGTCTTGGTTTAGTCCCATGGTAGTCCTGGTTTAGTCCCATGGTAGTCCTGGTTTAGTCCCATGTTAGTCCTGGTTTAGTCCCATGTTAGTCCTGGTTTAGTCCCATGGTAGTCCTGGTTTAGTCCTATGGTAGTCCTGGTTTAGTCCCATGTTAGTCCTGGTTTAGTCCCATGTTAGTCTTGGTTTAGTCCCATGGTAGTCCTGGTTTAGTCTTGGTTTAGTCCTGGTTTAGTCCCATGTTAGTCTTGGTTTAGTCCCATGGTAGTCCTGGTTTAGTCTTGGTTTAGTCCTGGTTTAGTCTTGGTTTAGTCTTGGTTTAGTCTTGGTTTAGTCTTGGTTTAGTCCTGGTTTAGCCCTGGTTTAGTCTTACCTATATATGAATGTGTCATGTGGCTGTATTTGGTGGTGGTCAGAGGCGCAGATTGGCAGCCACACTTCCATCAGTCTGCCCCAGGGCAACTGTGGCTACAGAAGAAGCTCACTACCACCGAGTGTGACTGAGGAGTGAATAAAGCAATGTAAAGCACTTTGGGAATCTAGAAAGGTGCTATAGAAAATCTAAGGCATTATTAAGTGGTATAATCAGTCAATTATTTTTTATGATTAATAATTGGACAGTGAAGCGCGAGTAAGTGTTTGTAACAAGTTTGAGGTTTTATTGCTGTCGTTAAAAATTGGTAATAATACTATAAAAATGACTTATGTACATTGTTTTTCTCTGTTTCTGTGGGTTTACTGCTCTGTTTGGTGATAAAACCACTTCTGTCAGCACCTAACATGGCTCAGAGTCTATGATAGTGATTAACTGATAACTAAATTACTTGACAATTATTTCAATAATCAGTTATATTCGAGTCGTCTTTGTGTCTTTGGTGCGACAGCTGGGAGACTCCGGACGTGAGGAGGTGAGAGAGACAGAGACTGATGTGAGTGTTGAGGATACACACCATCTCCAGCTCGATGTCCAGCTGCTTGGACGGACCGAAGACCGGCGGTTTCACTGAAACAGACACACACTTACAGTTCTGATCCACACAGGTGCTGTTTCTCATAACCAATAAGGTCCATATTCAGATTAATAAGGTGTTTACATGCGCTACTGGAATATTCCTGTTTACAGAGCTTGCTGCTATCAACTAGGGCTGCACAATATATCGCAAAATTATCGTTATCGCAATAGCAGCAAATGCAATATCAGTATCGCAAGAATCTAAATATATCACAATAACGCTGTGGTCTTCCATCTGACAGAGATTTACACTGAAGAATCATTTTCCACCAGAGCCTTAAAAGAACATGTGTTGTGACTAAATAAAAATGTTTAAAAAGTCCAGTTTTAGTGGTAATTTAATTAATTTAGTCACAGCTTAGCCTTGTTTTATTCCTGGTTTAGTCTGTGTTAAGTTTGGATTTTGACTTGTAAATACAGGAACTTACATTTTTGTGAACAGTAGTGAATTTAACTTATTGTGTTCGAAAAGTAGGCTCTATTTTCAAATATCGCAATAATATCGTTATCGCAATTTTCAACATAGTTATCGAATATCGCATGTTTTCTCCGTATCATGCAGCCCTACTTAAAAATCTACTGTGTAAATATTCTAGAGTAATGTTATTCTTAATAGAGTAATATGTAGGTAGAGTAATGTTAATTTTATACTTTCAGTCAAATTTTCTTAAATGTCAGTAAAATGTACTGTGTACTTGGTGTTGTGGCACAAGTGTGTCCCTGGCTCTTGTGAATCACTGAGCTACTTTCCATGAGTGTCTAATGCAGTGTTTCCCAAACAGGGGTACAGGGCCCTTTAGCAGGGGGTACTTGGAATTATTTCATCATTTATTTACAAGATGATATTTTCAATCTTTTTATATTGAAACTTCTAAAAGACATGGTCAATATTAAGTATTAATTATTATTTTTTGTTACATATTTTTAGATTAAAATTATTTTATTTGTTTTATTATGAGTTTCAGATTATTAGTTCTTATTTTTATTTGCATACATTTTTACAATACAGGAACTTACATTTTTGTTAAATGTAGTGATTTTAACTTACTATGTTCTAAAAGTAGGCTCTATTTTCAAATATCGCAATAATATCGTTATCGCAATTTTCAATATAGTTATCGAATATCGCATGTTTTCGCCGTATCGTGCAGCCCTAAGGTCCCATATTATGCTTTTTTCTGTCTTTTTGAAATAGTTTTGGACACCTCTGCATTAGTATTTCAGGTTATATAACTTAAAATAATGTACATATGGAAAACTTCTTTTGACAAGCTGTGGATTAGGATTAATGAAACAAAATACTACTCCACTTATATGTTTTTGGGGTGGAAACATGGTTAAAAGCTATTTAGCAGAATATGGGACCTTTAAGTACATTTTTTGGGGGGAAAAAGGTACTTTCTGAGTACATTTTCTGAATCATACTTATGTTTGAGTGATTTGAAGAATAAAACAATTCTGTAGAGAAGTAACTGTTCTTTGTTCTCTGTGGCGAAGTGAGTTCAAATGTGAGAGGAGGAACAAGTGGTAGATTTGGCTTTGCGAAACATTAAAAAAGGTACTTTGCACTTTCAGTTTTTACAGTTGTGTTGAGTACTTTTCCTTCTACTTATTTTATTTGATAGGGACAATGCCGATACAAAGCAAAGCCTGCAACTGATGTGAACCTGAGTTTAAAGCTAATGCTTCAACTCCTGTCCAACTGCAGTGCATTACAATATACACATAACACAATTCTACTCTCAGTAAATACCTTACTTGAGTGCAAAAAGTGCAAAAAAGCTTCCAAAATATGTACATTTTGAATTTTAATGGTCATTTATTTATCAAAAAAGATGGCTTGCAAATAAATTTAGTGACAAAAGTATTTAGACAAGTGTGTTTTTAGTTTTCTATGTGTTTCTGTTGGGGACAACTGGGACACGGTTTGTTGAAAACTGGGACATATGAGTGTTTTTACAGATATGTGTGGGGACATGGGACAAGGAGCCTAAAACTGGGACTGTCCTGGTTAAATAGGGACACCTGGTCACCCTATACTTGAGTAAATATTATTTTGTAGTAACTAATTTTGAGTACTTCTTCCACCTCTGACTGTAAATAAACATATTTCCTGTGCACGACCTTATGTATGAAGAATTTCTCCAGTTTTCATTTTGAATACAGACACTGCTCTGTGGTACTGATGGGTCCTTCCCTCAGTATTCAGTTGTTTATGATTATTGCCTGACCTAAATGAAAACTAATATGCTGTGAAGAATTACAGAGCGTAATTATGACTCATGTAATGCATAAACTAAAGAGAATATTCAAATGTGCATCAGTAAAGTTAAAGTTACACTGTGTAAGATTCCCGGTCTTGCGCCTCTAGAGGCCACAGGTGCCACTGCACCGTCGCAAAACGTAAACACTAGGGCCCCTCCTCCTTCTGAAACTGTGCGAGCGTGCGTCTATTTCCATCATTGTTTCAACTTTAGTTGACCTGCTGCTACCTTTGGAAGTTTGGACTGGATCTTCTATAGAGTTAGCGCTAGCGTTAGCTTATCAACAAATATCGCGCAATGGTCGCAGTAAAAACAACTAATAACTGTATGAAAAAGCACGTTCTAAAGAAAAAATAAAGAGGCTAATTTACCTGCCCAACAATAAAGAAGCAAAAACGTGATCTGATTTGCAGCCTTCTCTGTCTCTCATCTGACGCCAGCGAGCAAAAGTCTGTCCGATGTTGACTCTTGTCTGCGATCTGGTGCGGTCCCTTTCACATTTTCTTTTTCTTGCCTCGTCCGACATTGTCTTCATCTTCTTGTGTCCTTCGGCCCTGACGAACTGGCGAAAATAACAACGCTAAAAGTAGCTTCCTGGTTATACTGCGCCTCAAGTCGTTTCCTGTCACGTGACTCTTCCTCAACAGCGGAGCGCTCCCGGCCAAGTTGCGAGGGCGGTTTCTCAGTACAGAAGCCCCGCTCGGAGCAACAGATCGCGCCTCAGGCCTTATAATCGCTCAAAAAAATCACAAAAACAAGTCAGTATGCCCCACATATTTAGGAGAAAAGTTACACAGTGTAACTTTAAGAGTGGCATGAGTGTATGTAAGTAAAAGTGCCGTGGTTCCTGAAGGTGAACTCACTCTGGTCTGGTCTCATTTGTCCCGAAGGGCGACGCAGGGAGGTCCCAGACACCACCACCGAGGAGGCTCTGCCGTGGTACCCCACCGGCAAACGCAGCCTGAAACACACATCAGCATTTAGCAAACTTTACACAGCACTACAGCTAGGAGCCACTGTCTCTTCTGGCTTTTATTTACATTTAGGACATGAATTTCAGTTTAACCCTGCCCTACCGTTTTACAGATCAGGTCAAGAGTCTCTCCCTCCTGCCTTGGACCTGTGCTGGTCAGCTTACTCCCATCTTCACACAGTTTTTCTACAGATCTTTGGAGCTCTGTGACGTCACCAGCTGCATGCAAGCCCTGGGCTGAATCTGAATACCTTAAACTGCACCTTCTATGTAAACTTCTGCTTCTACCTCCTGTTCCTTAACCTTTAAGAGCTACGTCCTGAGGTCCACAGTAAGACTCCTGCTGCAGTGAGGAGAAGGAGCTTCAGCGGTGTTTGGAGGATCTGAGCGTCCTAACCCAGCGGCAGGATGTTACATGGACCTACAGCTTTAATAAAAACTACAACACCCAGGAAATGGGCTACAATAAGCGTGCCTTATCCTCCACTGCAGCGCTAATGTTAATGATCTTTTTAACATTACAATGTACAGAAATAACCTGAAATCACTCCATATAAGAGAAGCTACTGCTGTGTTTAATAAAGAGCTCTGCATTAACTCCACAGAATCATCTGTGACTCACACAAACTCAGAGTTTAAACCTGAAACTCTGCTGTAATCCACACAGAGCAGGCTGTGGTAAATATTCTCTGAGACTCAGCGACAGCAGCTCTGCTCTCTGCTCTGGAGTCAGCAGCTTTAACACCACACAGAGGTTTGTTCTTCCGGTGAACCCTGCTGTGGGTTTATGCAGATGAGCCACGCGGTTTCAAGTTCCATTTCTCTAAAATGTAAACAAAAGTGCACCGAGGAGCTCCAGCACAGCGTCGCACAATCATCATTTATCAGGAGTCAGCCGTTAAACTCTGTGGATCCTCTACAGCGCTCTCTTTTATTAAGGAACACTTCTGACTCATCACAAAATCATCTCACAGAGATCAGCCGTGTTTGGAAACACTCAGGAGATGGCACAGTGGATTGTGGGATAGCTCCTTGCAGGTTCATAAAGAAACTGTGGAGCTTCCGATGCTAAGGGAGCAATGAAGCTCCTTTCCCTAACTGGGACAGTTCTTATCCTGGCGGACGATGACGTACATCTGGTTAGAGCTTAAGGAGCTAGGAAGTTCCTTGACAATTAGGGCTTTTTAGATTCAACCTATGACTATAGGCCAGGTCCCAGGGCAAACAGGTCAGGACTACAATCCATCCTGCAACACCTGGGCCACCCCGGGGCCTCTGGCAGGGTCCTGTCCTGTCCTGTTATACCTGAGATCCTCTGTGCCAAGCTGTCCCAGTGCGTCTCCTGCCATCTGCTGTGACTGACAGAAGCCAGAAGGTGAGGCTGGTCCAGGTCCCACCTGACACCAGGACAGTCAGCAGTGTCCCCCAGGGATGTGTCCTCTCTTCACTGATATTACAGCTGCAGTGGTGCAGTACAGCGCCTCTACAGACCCAAATGTAAAGCTCCTACAATTTGCAGATGACACCACTGTTTTTGGTATTTTCCAGGATGGGGTGAGGTGGACCGGCTGCTGTCCTGGAAGGTGGGACGTGGACAGGACGGGGTGAGGTGGACAGGACGGGGTGAGGTGGACAGGACAGTGGGACGTGGACAGGACAGTGGGACGTGGACAGGACAGTGGGACGTGGACAGGACGGGGCGAGGTGGACCGGCTGCTGTCCTGGGGAAGTCAGAACATCCTGGAGCTCAGCGTGCACTACTGCAGAGGGGAGGTGGTAGTGGACATTAGGAGACACTCTCTGTCCTGAGCAGCCCTGGGTCACCAGAAGAGACCTTTGGGTTCCTGGGAACCCTCTGTCTCTCTCTGTCTTTCCCTCTCTGAGTATGTCCCTCTGTGAGTTTGTCCCTCTGTCCCCCTGCCTCCTCTGCGACCCTTCCTAAAGCAGTAAGGAAGTATTTAGAACGTACCAGTTTGGCATGAGCGCATTTTCTTTGCCCCGGAACATGATCCCGACATTGGTGGCATGGTCCCTGGATGAGTAGAAGTCGGTGTAGTCCCCTGGAAAGAGGACAAACTCCAATTAATACTCAATTTACCCTGAAGACCATCTGAGGACAGGACAGTGTGGTGAGGACAGGACAGTGTGGTGTAGACAGGACAGTGAGACGTGGACAGTGGAACATGGACAGGACAGTGGGACGTGGACAGGACGGTGAGACGTGGACAGGACAGTGAAACGTGGACAGGACAGTGAGACGTGGACAGGACAGTGAGACGTGGACAGGACAGTGGGACGTGGACAGTGAGACGTGGACAGTGGGACGTGGACAGTGGGACGTGGACGACGTGGACAGTAGGACATGGACAGTGAGACGTGGACAGTGGGACGTGGACAGTGAGACGTGGACGACGTGGACAGTAGGACATGGACAGTGAGACGTGGACAGTGGGACGTGGACAGTGGGACGTGGACAGTGAGACGTGGACAGTAGGACGTGGACAGTGGGACGTGGACAGTGGGACGTGGACAGTGGGACGTGGACAATGGGACGTGGACAGTGGGACGTGGACAGTGAGATGTGGACAGTGGAATGTGGACAGTAGGACGTGGACAGTGAGATGTGGACAGTGGGATGTGGACAATGGGACGTGGACAGTGAGATGTGGACAGTGGGACGTGGACAGTAGGACGTGGACAGTGGGACGTGGACAGGACAGTGGGACGTGGACAGTGGGACGTGGACAATGGGACGTGGACAGTGGGACGTGGACAGTGAGATGTGGACAGTGGAACGTGGACAGTAGGACGTGGACAGTGAGATGTGGACAGTGGGATGTGGACAATGGGACGTGGACAGTGAGATGTGGACAGTGGGACGTGGACAGTAGGACGTGGACAGTGGGACGTGGACAGTGGGACGTGGACAGTAGGACGTGGACAGTGAGACGTGGACAGTGGGACGTGGACAGTGGGACGTGAACAGTGAGACGTGAACAGTGAGACGTGGACAGTGGGACGTGAACAGTGAGACGTGAACAGTGAGACGTGAACAGTGAGACGTGAACAGTGGGACGTGAACAGTGAGACGTGGACAGTGGGACGTGAACAGTGAGACGTGGACAGTGGGACGTGAACAGTGAGACGTGAACAGTGGGACGTGAACAGTGAGACGTGGACAGTGGGACGTGGACAGTGAGACGTGGACAGTGGGACGTGGACAGTGAGACGTGGACAGTGGGACGTGAACAGTGAGACGTGAACAGTGGGACGTGAACAGTGAGACGTGGACAGTGGGACATGGACAGTGAGACGTGGACAGTGGGACGTGGACAGTGGGACGTGAACAGTGAGACGTAGACAGTGGGATGAGGACAGTTGGACGAGGACAGTGGGACGTGGACAGTTGGAAGAGGACAGGTTGGACGAGGACAGTGGGACGTGGACAGTGAGACGTGGACAGTGGGACGTGGACAGTGGGACGTGGACAGGTTGGACGAGGACAGTTGGACGAGGACAGGTTGGACGAGGACAGTTGGACGAGGATAGTTGGACGAGGACAGTGGGACGAGGACAGTTGGACGAGGACAGGTTGGACGAGGACAGGTTGGACGAGGACAGTGGGACATGGACAGGTTGGACGAGGACAGTGGGACGTGGACAGGTTGGACGAGGACAGGTTGGACGAGGACAGGTTGGACGAGGACAGTTGGACGAGGACAGTTGGAAGAGGACAGGTTGGACATGGACAGTGGGACGTGGACAGTGGGATGAGGACAGTTGGACGAGGACAGGTTGGACGAGGACAGTTGGACGAGG
This sequence comes from Bostrychus sinensis, assembly GCA_020698575.1. Lineage (NCBI taxonomy): Eukaryota > Metazoa > Chordata > Actinopteri > Gobiiformes > Eleotridae > Bostrychus > Bostrychus sinensis. Next base: position 2,965,763 of record CM036242.1, read on the forward strand.
ACAGTTGGACGAGGACAGGTTGGACATGGACAGTGGGACGTGGACAGTGGGATGAGGACAGTTGGACGAGGACAGGTTGGACGAGGACAGTTGGACGAGGACAGGTTGGACATGGACAGTGGGACGTGGACAGTGGGATGAGGACAGTTGGACGAGGACAGGTTGGACGAGGACAGTTGGACGAGGACAGTTGGACGAGGACAGGTTGGACATGGACAGTGGGACGTGGACAGTGGGATGAGGACAGTTGGACGAGGACAGGTTGGACGAGGACAGTTGGACGAGGACAGTTGGACGAGGACAGTGGGACTCACCGATGTGCGCAGGGAGGTGCATGGTG
>CM036242.1:2971102-3061102 GCA_020698575.1 Bostrychus sinensis
AATTTATCTTTATTCAGTTGTTGCATAAGCACGGGCATCAAGTAACACAAGCACAACTCACATCACAACGCTCTTACCAATTGCTTCCATTTTTATTCTTTTAACCTCACGATTTTATTTGACACTAAGTATGCTGTACATTTTTTGTCCACTTGATGGCGCAGTGGAGCTGAGTGGAGTGCTTTCACTTCTGCAGCTCAGCCTTTAATAATCCCAACACACCTGGTTTCAATCCCCAATTTAGTTATGTGCATCAGGCTGCAATTCCTAACCTGTCCAGCAGAGGCCACCATTTGGCAGGTTCAGGAAATTTGCAACAGTTAGCCTGTTCACAGCTGAACCTACACACATTTTGAAGATGTGTGTAGGTATCTACAAAATACACAAATAGCAAAACTATATTTGATTATGAGCATGTGTGTGGTTCATAAAGAGACCTTTAGCCTTTTGCTGAATTTCCCAGAACTCGAGTCCACCTCCAGTCCAGGATTATATTGATCCGCTTTTAGTTTCTGTTCACTCCTGGATCCTGTCCTGGCTTCGTGTTGTTGTAACTTTTGTCTCTGTGTATGATTTTATAAATTGCTAAAATCCTAACTTGCTTTGTGTTCAGCAAACTGGACAAAGACAGCAGCGGTGATGTAGGAGGCTGCTGCTGATTCAGGAGGAGTCAGATTGGGGAGTAGTTTAAGATGAAGACAAACTTAAATGCTCCCCAAACACACATTTACAGGAATGTATTATTTTTTGTATTATTTTATTTATTTTGAGCAAGTGAGTAGTTAATGGTGTGCAACCAACAACAAAACACAAGGCTGAGAAAACAAAAACAAAAAACAACATCAAGATAATAAATGATTGTGTAATAATATTCATAGCATATTTTTAGCAGAACAATAAGTTGTCATAATAAACCATAATAAACCATAATAAACCATAATAAACCATAATAAACCATACAGAAACGATCTGCTCTGAGTGGGAAGAAGAAAACTTATTTAATCCCACCCCGTGTCCAAAAAACATAACACACAGACAGCTGTGTCTTTAAACACCACCTTCCCCAAAACCCAATATTTATCGTATAATACATCAATTTCTAATAAAGATATATATTATTCTTATATAGGCTGTTAGAATAATATTTAGCCATTACATCAAAAATAATTTTGGGTAATTCAAAAGGTAAGATTTTTAACAATTAATAAGTTGTATTCTATTAAGTATACTATATATGTATATAATATAAATGAGTCTGCGTATGCACACTCACAATGTGTTACCACATAGGAAACAAAGGAAACAACAATAAGCACAGACCAGGAATGAAAATACATTGGGGAGCGCTGTGTGATGTCAAATCTACAGCTGGGGCTGGTGCTCTCAGGAAAAAAGAGGAGAATGGAACAAGCGAATGTCTGCTGGGTAAAATCTCTCTGAGCATTGTTTTCACAGACAACAGAACCCGAGGCTCTCTGTCTCTTGTAGAATTAAAAGCCTTTATTGTAGCCTGGCTTTTGGCAACGCTTTTCGGCTCAACATGGCCGTCCTCAGGCTGCAGGGACAAACACAGGTAACAGGTGAGTACTTCCTTATATGGGACGATGGTGGCAGTGGGTTAAGCATTCGCCCAGCAACCAGAGGGTAGCCGGTTCAAATCCCATCTGAAGCGCATACTGTCGTTGTGTCCCTGGGCAAGACACTTCACCCACCTTGCCTGTGTGAATGTGTTAGTGTGGCTGTGTTTGGTGGTGGTCGGAGGGGCCGTTGGCGCAGATTGGCAGCCACGCTTCCGTCAGTCTGCCCCAGGGCAAGTGTGACTGAGGAGTGACTGAATAATAGATCAAAAATTGTAAAGTGACTCTGAGTTGTGTGAAAAGCGCTTTATAAAATTGATGTATTATTATTATATGGGCAGGGACCAAAGTGGCCACACCCACACAGACAGGGAGACCTCATGTCTACACAGTTATCTAACAGAACCAATATAAATAGTAAGATAGTATTAACGTATATTTACAAACAAATAGGGAGGACACATTAATACAGAAAAACACAAACAAAACAAGCAAAGGATAAGTGAGCATAAAAGAAAGAAATGACAAGGAATATCCAGTGATGCCCACCATGAACAGGGCCCTCCTCCTCCCAGAGGAGGGGCCCGTGACAAACTTCTGAAACAGCGAGGCCTAGGGTCTCAATGATGAACTTCTTTTAAAAATATTCTTATAATTCTCATATTTGTTGTGTGTACGGGGTAACAGTATGTTTTCACGATGATGGTACATGTTTAAACAGGTTTTGTTTATTTTACCTGTGGTTTGTGTCCATTTCTAATATGATGGTACTTTCATGTTTATTATTAGGTTTCTTTGGTGTGATGTTGGTGTGCACTGTGTTGCATCCTGTGGCTTCTTCTCACTGAACATCCCTTTGCCTGATGAAGGCCCAGTGCTGAGGCGTTGCTGTGTCTCATATTTAAACAAATCATCTCTGTAGTGGAAGTCAGACAGAGTGCGGGAGTTTTTCTTATCTTACCAGGTTTGGGCAGCGCGCGCCCTCTCCAGCGCACCTGTGCGAGTGTTAATGTTAAACCCTGAATATCAGTGATTTTCTATTTGTGAGCCAAAAATAATATAACACAAAGTTATGTTGTGCAGAGAAAATGTGGCGATACAAATATACTCCCTCCAGGTCAGTAGATGGCGGTAGCTTATTGTGCTTTATCCACGGTAAAGGCGCAGTCCTGGTTCACAAGAGGAGCGTCTGAGCCAAACCACTGACAGTGTGAAGGGGCCCCGTGGTGCAGAGTCTCACCACAGAGCGCAGGCGCAGTGGAGTGTGGGAAATGCCTATACAGTGTAGTACCAGCAGGTGGCAGCGCTTCGGGTGAAAGCTGCCTGCAAACGCCAGAGAAGAAGGAGAAACGCGCTCAGCTAATGTTTAACTTGGCCCCTCCGCCCCGACTCATGCTCGAGTCCGTTCCCCTGCAGCCGCCGGGGCCCTCGTCCTCCTCTGCGCCGGAGTCAGGCTGGAGCAGACCGGATCCGAGCGCGGGGACTGCGCAGCGCACGCAGACGCCATGGCCGCACTGCGCGCTGCCAAACAGAGCCTCAGGAGGGAGATCAAGCGGCGGGTGGCGGCCCTGAGCGAGCACGAGAAACAGCGGCAGTCTCTGGTGGTTTCTCAGAAAGTAAGACTCCGGTCCCTGCGCACGCGGGGTTTGGGGGACAGTGTGGACTTTGAGCCTGGGACAGTGTCTCCAGCTGCTGCAGGGGGGTTACAGGACTTTGGTAAAACACTACAGGAACGGAGCGTGCGTTAAATCCTTGGCCACATCCGGAACTTATTCACATACATAGTGCAGGTTTTATTCTGTTCTTCATGTAGTAGTAGTAGTAGTAGTAGTAGTAGTAGTAGTAGTAGTCCCTGAAATAACTTGAGACAACAGTAATGAAAACCAGACTCTGCTTTGAATGTGGTTCAGTAACAAAAAAACTGGCTTTAACAAAAAGGTGCTATCCAAAAATGAGAATATCATGTTAAAGTTTATTTATATCTCTCAGGAGTTCAGTTCAAAACATAATTATATTTAAATTTAGTTTCAATAGATCAGGGTGAAGCATTTCAAGAATAAATAAAAACTATATTTGTTTGACTTTTTCAATATAACCTCTGAGAGAAAATGCACTTTTACATGATATTCTCATTTAATGGATAGCATCTGTATTAAAGTGAAAAGTGAACAGTCCAGTGTTTTGTTGTGAGCCCCCTGTGTGTGTGTTAGCTGTGTGTTTTGGGTCATTGTCCTGTGACTAGAACCAAGCTGACAGTGGGCAGAACATTTCACTCCAAAATGCCTGAATAGTTTTCAGTTTTCATTGTGCCACATGCAGCAGAACTCCCTCGTGTTTCACTCTAACTACAGTGTTTGTTTTTGAACACAGATTTGCCAAAGTCCAGTTCGGTCTCAGTGTAAAGAACATTCTCCAGCAGCGGAGTGCAGCAGCTGTCGTACGCCTGGCCGCAGCCTCATGTCCGACTTAAAGTTAAAAGTTACGACGAGTGCACCGCTCAGACTTAAGCCCCGTGTGCGTGAGGCCCAGGTGTAACTTTTACTCTGAGTGTGGGTCAGGCGTCAGTGACAGCGCTGTGTACCTCCCTCAGTCAGACCCGGCCCACAGAGAAGAAGAGAAGCTGCACGTCCCAAACTTCAGTCCAAACAGATACTGCCCCCCCAGTTCCCACATAGGCAGTCTCCTCCTTTCTGATGGAGGGACAGGTCAGGGACAAAGCGCCGAGGGGAGGGGTGAGTGCTTCACCAATGAGTGCCTGTGGTAAACAGAACAGTTCTGTCTCCACACACACACAGTCTGGAGGTAGTGCTCTCATTTTGTCAGATAATAACAGATCACAGCTGATTAAACTCTGCTCTGTTCATGTTAAAGCAGTTTAAAGCCAGGACACTATGCATCTGCTGTGAATTGTTTACAGAGTTCATCAACAGTAATTTTAATTTTTTTTTAATGCTCTTCCATGAAGCATGCTCAGTAGAATGCCCCCTGTTTTCTTGTGAATGCGCACGATACGACCGGGCGCAGTTAAGACTGATCTCAGTGAACATCGGTGCACTCAGTACTAACTCTGTTTCCTACGACTGATGTAGCTACGCCCGGCGTCAGAGTCAGGACTGAAGTTAAGCCCAGCTGCTGCTCTCCGCTGCAGGAGCTTTGTGACTGTCCAAGTTCAGTAAATGATGATTTATTTTGCCTGTTGTCAGTTTCAAGTTATTTCATTGAACACTGGGTTTGTGTTTTTTGAAGAGTACCAACTGTTGTGTCCATGTCTGTACAGAGACATTAGGTTCAGAGTTGGGTGTTTCTGATTGATGATTCAGTTTAAATGCAAGTTTAATCTGAGCTCGTTGCTCGCTCCTGCAGCTGCTGACTCACCCCCGGTACCTGCGCAGTCAGAGGATCGCCGTGTTCCTGAGCATGGACGACGAGGTGCGCACCGACTCCATCATCGCGCGCATGTTTGCGGAGGGAAAGAGCTGCTTCATCCCCCGCTACGAGCGCCACAGCAGCCGCATGGACATGCTGCGTGTGGCCACCGAGGCCGACATCCAGCGCCTGCCACTCACCTCCTGGAACATCCGCCAGCCCCGGCACGACGAGCACCGAGAGGAGGCTCTGGACACAGGTGTGCTCCACAACACCTGGTCAACATCTGTACAACATCTGAACAACACCTGAACAACACCTGCACAACACCTGGTCAACACCTGAACAACACCTGCACAACACCTGAACAACATCTGCTCAACACCTGAACAACACCTGAACAACACCTGCACAACACCTGAACAACACCTGCACAACACCTGGTCAACACCTGAACAACACCTGCACAACACCTGGTCAACATCTGCTCAACACCTGCACAACACCTGGTCAACACCTGAACAACACCTGCACAACACCTGGTCAACACCTGAACAACACCTGCACAACACCTGGTCAACATCTGCTCAACACCTGAACAACACCTGAACAACACCTGCACAACACCTGCACAACATCTGAACAACACCTGAACAACACCTGCACAACACCTGCACAACACCTGGTCAACACCTGAACAACACCTGAACACCTGAACAACACCTGCACAACACCTGCACAACACCTGAACAACACCTGAACAACACCTGCACAACACCTGCACAACACCTGCACAACACCTGAACAACACCTGCACAACACCTGCACAACACCTGCACAACACCTGCACAACACCTGAACAACACCTGCTCAACATCTGTACAACACCTGCACAACACCTGCACAACACCTGCACAACACCTGAACAACACCTGAACAACACCTGAACAACACCTGCACAACACCTGCACAACACCTGGTCAACACCTGAACAACACCTGCTCAACACCTGTACAACACCTGAACAACACCTGAACAACACCTGCACAACACCTGGTCAACACCTGCACAACACCTGCACAACACCTGCACAACACCTGCACAACACCTGCACAACACCTGCACAACACCTGAACAACACCTGCACAACACCTGAACAACACCTGCACAACACCTGCACAACACCTGCACAACACCTGCACAACACCTGCACAACACCTGAACAACACCTGAACAACACCTGCACAACACCTGCACAACACCTGCACAACACCTGAACAACACCTGCACAACACCTGAACAACACCTGAACAACACCTGCACAACACCTGCACAACACCTGGTCAACACCTGAACAACACCTGCTCAACATCTGTACAACACCTGCACAACACCTGAACAACACCTGAACAACACCTGCACAACACCTGCACAACACCTGGTCAACACCTGCACAACACCTGCTCAACATCTGTACAACACCTGCACAACACCTGAACAACACCTGAACAACACCTGCTCAACATCTGCTCAACACCTGAACAACACCTGCTCAACATCTGAACAACACCTGCTCAACATCTGAACAACACCTGCTCAACATCTGCTAAACATCTGCTCAACACCTGAACAACACCTGCAGAACATCTGCTAAACATCTGCTAAACATCTGAACAACACCTGCACAACACCTGCACAACACCTGCACAACACCTGCTCAACACCTGAACAACACCTGCTCAACATCTGAACAACACCTGCACAACACCTGGTCAACACCTGCACAACACCTGCACAACACCTGCACAACACCTGCACAACACCTGCACAACACCTGCACAACACCTGAACAACACCTGCACAACACCTGAACAACACCTGCACAACACCTGCACAACACCTGCACAACACCTGCACAACACCTGCACAACACCTGAACAACACCTGAACAACACCTGCACAACACCTGCACAACACCTGCACAACACCTGAACAACACCTGCACAACACCTGAACAACACCTGAACAACACCTGCACAACACCTGCACAACACCTGGTCAACACCTGAACAACACCTGCTCAACATCTGTACAACACCTGCACAACACCTGAACAACACCTGAACAACACCTGCACAACACCTGCACAACACCTGGTCAACACCTGCACAACACCTGCTCAACATCTGTACAACACCTGCACAACACCTGAACAACACCTGAACAACACCTGCTCAACATCTGCTCAACACCTGAACAACACCTGCTCAACATCTGAACAACACCTGCTCAACATCTGAACAACACCTGCTCAACATCTGCTAAACATCTGCTCAACACCTGAACAACACCTGCAGAACATCTGCTAAACATCTGCTAAACATCTGAACAACACCTGCACAACACCTGCACAACACCTGCACAACACCTGCTCAACACCTGCACAACACCTGCAAACATCTGCACAACACCTGCTCAACACCTGCACAACACCTGAACAACCTCTGCACGCACACTGTTTACAAATACAGACTTCTGACTCATGTGCTGCTTCTACTTTTTCTTCAGAGTTTTTTTCGTGGTAGGCAAACAAAGAAAGAGCTTGTTCAGTTTAATACAAGATTAAAGCTGCACTGCCTGATTTTGTGACTGTGAAAAGTTATGTTTCTTAAAAAAAAAAAAAAAATGTCCTCTCCTTGGTGACGCTCTGTCCCAGTCTCACACAAACCTGGAGTCTGTCACAATAACACAGCACACATCTGGAGTCTGCTTTTAATTCTTTACAATAAAAACTAAAAATACTGTGAATAAGCTATGACTTTTGAAATAAAACAACAGCTCCTTCACATTATTCCTGATAGATTCTAGTTGTGGATAGATAAAGGATGTATCGACCAATCAGAGCGCTCCTGTCCTATGAAAGCGTGTGATTGGTTAAACTGTTCCTTCCCTCGCTCTAAAACAAAAACCTTTATAACACAGCCCACTGTAAGTTCCTGTATTTATTTATTTGAAAAGGGACAATGTACATTAATCAACATTAAACAATGTAAATGCACCTGAATTTGCTGAATTAGGCTAATTTTCATCGGTAGTCCCTGTGCCAGTTGTAAAAAGGCAACCTAAAAAAACAAACAAAAAAGAAAAAAGAACAAAAAAAAAAACAAAAAAAACACAAGCAGCATAAAATCACACAGTAAATTGCACAAAGTACTATAAGTTAACAATTAACAGCAAAATTCATTTACAGTAATTCATCAATGAAGCATCAGTGTCCACACATCTGACTCTCAACAAGACATTTTTTAGCTTTCTTCTTAAATGAACAGAATATTCACAAATCAAAACTTAACACAGACTAAACCAGGAATAAAACAAGGCTAAGCTGTGACTAAATTAATTAAATTCCCACTAAAACTGGACTTTTTACACATTTTTATTTAATCACAACACATGTTCTTTTAAGGCTCTGGTGGAAAATGATTCTTCAGTGTAAATCTCTGTCAGATGGAAGACCACAGCGTTATTGTGATATATTTAGATTCTTGCGATACAGATATTGCGTTTGCTGATATTGCGATAACGATAACTTTGCGATATATTGTGCAGCCCTACTATAAACCTGAGGTGCTGCTGTTTGAGAACCCAGTGAATGAAAGTCCTGATATTAAACTCGCTGTGCTGTGGTTGTCAGGAGGCCTGGACCTGATCCTGATGCCCGGCCTGGGGTTCGACCTCTGCGGACGGCGCCTGGGGCGGGGCAAAGGCTTCTACGACACCTATCTGGAGCGCTGCATGGGGCACCCCCGGGGGAAGCCCTACACCATCGCCCTGGCCTACAGAGAGCAGATCTGCGACCGGGTGCCCGTGGACCAGAGGGACGTGCTCGTCGACGAGGTGCTGTACGACGACCAGCAGGGGGCGCTGTGATGGGCCTCAGCAGAGAGACGCGAAGGAGAACTTTTCAAATCAATCAATTCAGACTGGAGGTGTCTGACACACAGTACTCCTGAAATAAACAGCAGAAGAAGAACACTGCTTTCTTTGGTTTCAAGTCATTTTCCATCTGAATTTTATTTTGAATTGTATTATTAACTCTTGAAGTAAATAAAGATGTAAAACCTGTTCTTTGTTGCGCTGAGCTTTACTGTCGGGCCATGTCCTGTACCAGTGTTTAGAGAACCTTCTCTGACATCCAAACATCTAAGACTTTTTCTATGAACACAAAAGGCCCAGGTGTGCTTTAGGCTGGCCAGGTGTTGTGTTTATATTTTTGTTCAGTGTATAAGATAAAATAAAGTAAGAATAACATATTTTAAGTACTAATTCTCCTGCACAAAACACAATTTATGTATAAAAAATAATCTTCCTGTCTTTAAAATGAAAATATAAAATAAAAATATAATAGTAAAAACTCCTGTAGCACTTGTTTTACAGTATATTTTATAGTCTAAATAAAGTTAAAATAATAAACGATAATAATCTTAAACTTATTAAATTTACTTCAAAAAATAACTTTAAAACAACGTATTATGTATCTATGTACAAAATATTCAAATATCTTTAGCACCTCCTTTTCATCAGCAGTCAGTAACTCAATATGAAAAGTTTTTTTAGTTTTTAATCATCCAGGAAGTAAATTATGAAAGTCCTCCGCGTACCCCCTGCAAACTGCTTACATACCTCTAGGGGTCCCTGTACCCCTGATTGGGAAACACAAAGTTCTTGCAGGTATCAGCAAGTCTAATTTAATGCTTTTTTATGCTATTTCAATGCCATTTTAATTTTTTTTAATTCCACAAATATACAAACACTGAACGCAAACTTGTTCCGCCATCTGTCCTGCTGTAGGCTACGGAAATGGTATGGAAATGGTAAATTATAATTTATATATAGTTAGGGGTGTAACAATACGGTTTTGCAATGATACGATGTGTATCGACTTGAAGTGTTTCGATACGATTCAAGAACGATATTGGATAATTTGGAACGATACGATTCAACACCTTCATATCGATAATCGATACAGCAACTTTTTGCCAAAAATCATAAAAGTTTACTTTCAAATGTTGCACCGCGGCCGGGGTTGGTTATGTCCAGCAGACAGAGAGTGAAGAAAAGTTGAATATAACATTTTATTTATATCTGGTTTTATTTTAACATGCAAATTTCTAATTTTGATATTTACGATATTATGGATTGATACTTCATGTGTATCGATATTTACTTCCTAGAAAACGATACGATTCGATACAAGGTCATGTGTATCGATGTAGTTGTATCATAGGAAAAAAAAGATAGTTACTGTATTGTTACACCCCTATACATAGTACATAAAATTTAAATTTTTGGTCAAATTTAATGGTTTTTAATGCCATTTAAAGCATTAATTTTCACAAAATCTATTTAATGACTTTTAAAGAGTAACTCACCCCTGGCCCAGGCCTGACTCCGCCCACTGCCAGAGATTGAAAACTGCTCAAAAAGTGGGCAGAGACCTGGCAGAGACAGAGGAGGAGGAACTGAGGGAGGAGCGAGGCCTGGTCCTGTGACTGACAGCTGTCAGAGACGCCATGGACCTCCTCCACAGCAGGGGGCGCCAAGTCCCAGAAAGGGAAAAAAAAAAATACAGGACGTCTGGACTAATGTTTTATGTTGCGGCGTGTGCGCTGCCACAGTAACGTGGGCTTCAGATCGCTTGCCTGGAAATTCCAGACTCACCGCAGAATCAATTCGATTTCTAGGGCGGAGCAAACCCGAGTTAACGGACAGCGGAGTTAGCCAATCAGAAAATGGCGGACATGACGTTAACAAAGCGACAAGAAAGTGAGAAAATAAACAAACGGAGTAGAGAAGCCACGAGGGAGGAACGAGGAGTTATTTCAACATTACCGTACCATACGCTGAATGAAACTAACTCTCGCTCCTCGGTGCCATCTTGATTGTTGTCGGCGAGGAGACGCGTACGAGTGACGCTGCTCGCCAAGAACACGTGACTTAAATAAACCAATCAAAATGCACGGTAGGGTTTGGATTTGAGTAAACCACTGCGGACGGCGCGGTGACCAGACTGATATTTCTCTGTAGAATAACACAGAGACATCAGTCTGGAGTTTCCAGGCAATCAGATCACGTCTTTATTACTGAAGCTATTATTTCAGCTGAGAGCTGTTTTTGATCGGATCTCTGCGAGTAACAAATCGATTGTCATCAAACAAAAAGTGACTTAAAGCATGGCAAGACTAAAACACATCTGTGGAGTCAAAACTCTCCCCAGTGTCACTAATTTGTAGGTTTATACTGTCATTGATCAGGCGCTGACACACGGCACAGTGACGCGCAGCCGTGAGAGGGGAGGGGGCGGAGACTGAACGGTAAATGCGGGGCTGAGTGCCGTGTTTAGAAAAAAGAGCCACACCTGGCAACAGCTGGACTGGGACGAGCGCGCGGTGGAGAGAGACAGCGAGGGCGTGGAGATACGCGGCACAGGTGTGGTAACAAGGTCAAATACTACGTCACACCTGCCTGGAACTACTGAGCAGCACTCTGACGGTTTTCACTATAAAATGTGAATGTGTAGGTGTGTGTGTCTGTGTGTGTGTGTGTGTGTGTGTGTGTGTGTGTGTGTCTGATAGCAGGGTCGTTTATGGCCCTGTTATCAGAGCCACGCCTCTCTCAGGTAGGACACAGCCCGTCCCGGAGCCTCTGAAGGAAAAGACCAACACTTAAGCATCCACTTATTATTCCTCATGAACAAAAGACATAAAATACACAAACAACAACACAATAACAATAGATCCAAAAAGCTGCTGAGTGGGAGCTGAGGTGCACCCTGCAGGACAGACGCCAGTTAGTTTTAGGCTAACACTTTCAAAAATGTTATTCACAATTATTCACTACAGTTATTTCTGATTCTGTTCTGACTCCCTCTGCCCATTTTCTGTAGTTTGATGCCAGTATCTGAGTAACTGCTAGTGGCTGAAAGTACATGAGTGTGTGTGTGTGTGTGTGTGTGTGTGTGTGTGTGTGTGTCATACAGGGCACAGGGCAGGGCTGTGTGTGTGTGTGTGGGTTTTTAAACACGCCCTGTCCCGCTCCGGCTCACAACTGCACTCCACTCCTGCTCCTGCTCCTTCTGCTCCTGCTGCTCCTGCTGCTCTCACGGTAAAGCTTTCAGCATTTCATAGACATTTGAGTGCTGCAATATCTTAACTTTATGTTTTGGACAAAAAGGAAACCTGACAAACATTTAAAATACTTTTTAATACCTGCTTATACAACTCTGTCAGAACCTACACAGAGGCTTAAATATACTGTATCTTTATTTCATGTTGTTTAAAAATGTTCTGCTCTGGTTGTGTTTTTGGCTTCTTTCTTATTCGCCAGTGCCTTTCCTGTCTAGTGAGATGTCCCTATTTAACCGGGACAGTCCCAGTTTTTGGCTTTTTTGTCATATGCTCCAAGACATATCTGTGAAAACACTTAAATGTCCCAGTTTTCAACAAACTATGTCCCAGTTGTCCCCATTTTAACCAACAGAAAAGCATAGGAAACTAAAACTGCATTTGTCTAAAGAGTTTTGTCACTAAAATGATTTACAATGTCATTATTTTTTTATGAATGAATTGCCATTAAAGTTCAAATCTTACATCCTAGCATTGACAAAAAAATTGTATGGATTTTGAAAGCTTTTTTGTCACTTGGTGAGTTCAAATGCACCGTGATTAATGAAAAAACATGTGTCCCAGTTTTTGGATCTAAAAATCTGGTCACACTGCAAAAAAAATCAATATCTACATTTGTTAAAGTGACTTGAATTCAGTTTATTAATCTTGATTTGAGTAATTATCACTAGATTGGATTTTTTTTACTTATTAGGTAATTTATTATTAGATTATTTGATTTATTTCAATTTAAAATCATCTATCCATGGGTTAAGAAAAAAAAAAATCACTTACCCCATGGACAATTCTGCTTAAAATAAGTAAAAATAGATTGAAAGTGGGGAAAAACCTTACTTGAAACAAGTTAAATCATCTAAACTAGTAAGTAAACAAATCTAATCCAGTGAAAATTTAAGTCATTTTAACTAATGTCGATTTTTTGCAGTGGACCCTTTTCCTGTCGCAATACTCAAAGTGTCCTGCCCAAGGGTACAATGACAGCGGGAACTGAACCGCCAACCCCTGGTGCCACTGTCGCTCCTTGCTCTGGTCACAGTCATTAGTTATAATGAGGCTGACTTTGACCTTTATAGCAGGGTTATTACAGCGTTATTACAGCTGGATAATGACCAGGCCTGTGGTAGTTTCCCCACAGCGGGGTCTGGGTGTGATCTTTAGTCAGGGCTGTCCAGGACTGTAACTGATAAAGACGCCAGGAATTTATGGCTCTGTAAAGGATTTGTTAAGTTCACAATGAGCAGTGAGCGTAAGGTTGCCCTGCCCAACCCGTCCTGGGACTGATTGGTTTGTCTTTACCTTTGTATTCTTCAAACATGGATCCTGAAAGTGATCAAGAGTGTAGTCTCACTGATTCTGATTTCTTGACATAAAGAGAGCTCATTAAGGGATACATTTATTATATTTATGTATCTTTTTTTATTCATACGAAACAACAAAATCGATACACATTACCTTGTATCGAGTTTTCTATGTAGTGTGTATCGATATACATCAAAAAATCAACAATATCGGAAATATCTATATTAGAAATTTGCATGTTTGTGATTAACATTTTATTGTTTTTCACATTATATAGTTCAATAGTGTACCGTAACCAAGCCCTCCCCCTCCCCTCCCACCTAACACCCGCACATCATGTCGCAACTTCGATAAACCGTGATGGTGACACACATCTGGGCCAAGCATAGAGGAAAAAGAAAAAGAAAAAACAAAATTAATATTTGAGTTTTAATGGTGTCAAATTGTATTGAATTGTATTGTTCCAAATTAGCCAGTATTGTTCTTGAATTGTATCGAAACCATTCTAATATTCGATATGTATCGTATCGTTGGACACACGGATCGTTACTCCCCTACAGCTCGTCCTTTAAATTCACACATGTTTGAGTAGTCCTGTATGCTGAGGCACTGCCCTTCTCCAGAGCTGAAAACGCTAGGTCTCACGGCTCTACATAGACACAGAAAACCAGGAAGTGCTCCTGTGTGTTTCTAAAGCCCATACACCGTCACCGGACTCGTTCTGATCATTTCACTTTGAAGCAGTCACTCATTTATCTGTGTTAGCGTCATATTGCTAATAGCCATGCTAAATAGCTATTTTATGCTCTGGCCAGTCCCCACTGTTGCCAGTAGGGGGTGACAGACACCTAATCTACGTGTTCTCTGCAAAGTCAACACTGTAAATAAAAATTTGTTCTTAATGTTCTACCTGGTAAAATAAAGGTTATTTTTTCCATACACATACACAGTGGTGGACAAAGTACTCAGGTAAAAGTGCTGTTACTTCAAAAATAATATTACTCAAGTAGAAGTAAAAATAAATAACACAAATTTTACTTCAGTAAAAGTAAAAAAAATATTGACTGTAAAATTAACTTGAGTAGAAAGTACACTGGAATGTTTTTTGCAAAATCTTCAAAAACTACTTTTACTTCTAGGAGTGTAACGATACGTTTTTGCAATGATACAATATGTATTGGCTAGAAATGTTTCGATACGATTCAAGAACGATATTGGCTAAATTGGAACGATACGATTTGATACAATTCAACACCTTTGTATCGATAATCGATACAGCAACTTTTTGCCAAAAATCTTAAAAGTTTACTCTCAAATGTAGCACCGCAGCCGGGGTTGGTTATGTCCAGCAGACAGAGAGTGAAGAAAAGCTGAATATAGCATTTTATTTAATTAAAAACACAAAATTTATCTCCAAAAAGCCATATCTGGTTCACATACAAATTTCTAATTTCGATATTTCCGATCTTATCGATTGATACTTCACGTGTATCGATATTCACTTCCTAGAAAACGATACGATTTGATACAAGGTCATGTGTATCGATGTAGTTATATCGTAGGAAAAAAAATTGGTACAGTTACTGTATCGTTACAGCCCTATTTACTACCTTAGACAATTTAAAGTTTTACTCAAGTAAAAGTAAATTCTACAAAATGTACTCAGAAAGTACTTTTCTTCAAAACATGTACTTAAGTAAATTATTTGAATAAAAGTATATAGTTACTGTTCACCACTGGCTATACATTATTTTAAGTTATAAAACTGCTCTGAGTGGTGCAGAGAGGCACCATCACCAACAATCGACCTCCATCTTTACAACTAAATATTTATTCAATATCTCACATATTTGTTGAATCAAAGCAGTGGACAGGAGGAAAGTGTGTGTGTGTGTGTGTGTGTGTGTGTGTGTGTGTGTGTGTGTGTGTGTGTGCGTGTGTGTGTGTGTGTCCGGTGCTGTGGAAATGTTTGTGCAGTTTCCATGCCGACCCTCACTTCCTGTTCAGCTTGAGTAATCCGGAGCAGAGTGTGACTCACCATTCCTTATCGGCGCACACACCCTGCTGCGCGTCCTGCTGCGTAAATCTAACACGCCCCTGTGTGTGCGCAGGTGAAGCCATGGCGCTGGTGTCCGAGTTCCTGGGTCAGCTGACTTTGTCCTACGGCGGGGTGAGTCCACACTGTCCCTTTACGGCAGGGACAGGACAGAGACTAAAAAAATGCACTGCTGAAAGTTGAGATTTAAAGATGCAGTAGCAGATTTTTCCCCTTTTATATGAGGAAAAGTAATTGTGCAGTCAGCAGAAGTATAACAGAAGTCATGTCTGAAATAATGAGACTCTGAGGCCTCATCTGGGATTTAACAACAGTTTGTTTTTGGGGGGGGACTGGAGCAGGGGACAGGGGTCTGAGGGTTGACACTGTTCCTCTGCCTGCGTAGGAGAAGGAGCCGAAATTCCCCACAGTGGTGCCAGTGAGGGACTTCGACCCGGCCAGAGACGCTGCCAGGATCGACACCGCTGTCAAAACTAAAGGTAAAGGTCCCACTGCCTGCCGTCCCACCTGAGAAGACAAACAAACAAACAAACACAGGGGTCAGAGGAGAGGGACTGACAAACAAACAAACACAAGAGTCAGAGGAGAGGGAGTGACAAACAAACACAGGAGTCAGAGGAGAGGGACAAACAAACAAACACAGGAGTCAGAGGAGAGGGACTGACAAACAAACACAGGAGTCAGAGGAGAGGGAGTGACAAACAAACACAGGAGTCAGAGGAGAGGGACAAACAAACAAACACAGGAGTCAGAGGAGAGGGACTGACAAACAAACACAGGAGTCAGAGGAGAGGGACTGACAAACAAACACAGGAGTCAGAGGAGAGGGACAAACAAACAAACACAGGAGTCAGAGGAGAGGGACAAACAAACAAACACAGGAGTCAGAGGAGAGGGACTGACAAACAAACAAACACAGGAGTCAGAGGAGAGGGACTGACAAACAAACAAACACAGGAGTCAGAGGAGAGGGACTGACAAACAAACACAGGAGTCAGAGGAGAGGGACTGATAAACAAACAAACACAGGAGTCAGAGGAGAGGGACAAACAAACAAACACAGGAGTCAGAGGAGAGGGACAAACAAACAAACACAGGAGTCAGAGGAGAGGGACAAACAAACAAACACAGGAGTCAGAGGAGAGGGACAAACAAACAAACACAGGAGTCAGAGGAGAGGGACAAACAAACAAACACAGGAGTCAGACGAGAGGGAGTGACAAACAAACACAGGAGTCAGAGGAGAGGGACAAACAAACAAACACAGGAGTCAGAGGAGAGGGACTGACAAACAAACAAACACAAGAGTCAGAGGAGAGGGAGTGACAAACAAACACAGGAGTCAGAGGAGAGGGACAAACAAACAAACACAGGAGTCAGAGGAGAGGGACTGACAAACAAACACAGGAGTCAGAGGAGAGGGACAAACAAACAAACACAGGAGTCAGAGGAGAGGGACAAACAAACAAACACAGGAGTCAGAGGAGAGGGACTGACAAACAAACAAACACAGGAGTCAGAGGAGAGGGACTGACAAACAAACAAACACAGGAGTCAGAGGAGAGGGACTGACAAACAAACACAGGAGTCAGAGGAGAGGGACTGATAAACAAACAAACACAGGAGTCAGAGGAGAGGGACAAACAAACAAACACAGGAGTCAGAGGAGAGGGACAAACAAACAAACACAGGAGTCAGAGGAGAGGGACAAACAAACAAACACAGGAGTCAGAGGAGAGGGACAAACAAACAAACACAGGAGTCAGAGGAGAGGGACAAACAAACAAACACAGGAGTCAGACGAGAGGGAGTGACAAACAAACACAGGAGTCAGAGGAGAGGGACAAACAAACAAACACAGGAGTCAGAGGAGAGGGACAAACAAACAAACACAGGAGTCAGAGGAGAGGGACAAACAAACAAACACAGGAGTCAGAGGAGAGGGAGTAACAAACAAACACAGGAGTCAGAGGAGAGGGACTAACAAACAAACACAGGAGTCAGAGGAGAGGGACAAACAAACAAACACAGGAGTCAGAGGAGAGGGACAAACAAACAAACACAGGAGTCAGAGGAGAGGGACAAACAAACAAACACAGGAGTCAGAGGAGAGGGACAAACAAACAAACACAGGAGTCAGAGGAGAGGGACTAACAAACAAACACAGGAGTCAGAGGAGAGGGAGTGACAAACAAACACAGGAGTCAGAGGAGAGGGACAAACAAACAAACACAGGAGTCAGAGGAGAGGGACAAACAAACAAACACAGGAGTCAGAGGAGAGGGACAAACAAACAAACACAGGAGTCAGAGGAGAGGGACTGACAAACAAACACAGGAGTCAGAGGAGAGGGACTGACAAACAAACAAACAAACACAGTAAAGGGCATGTGACGCAGGTTTATGAAGTTTAATAATCACTGTGTAGATTTCAGAGCTAACTGAGTTTGTTTACTTTGAGCCCTGACAGAAACAGAATCAGACCTCACTCTGAGAAACTGCTCATGATGATGTCCTGATGTTTTTGTTTTTGTTTGGCTTAACCTTGGCTCCTTATGCGTTTCCTGTGAATGTAAAGCGTACCTCACCTGAAGTCCGCGTGTGTACAAATGAACTGTGATTGTGTGCTGCTGCTTGGAAACGTTCGAGGGCTGATATAAGCTGTGTTTTGAAGGCGTGGATGAACAGACGATCATCGACATCCTGACCCGCCGCAGCTGGGAGCAGCGCAAAGAGATCGCCTTCGAGTACGAGCGCTACGCCAAAAAGGTACTTCCTCCTGTCTTTGGACGTGTATTTTTTTCCTTTATTACAAATAACACAAATGGGACAACAATGGAATACAAAAAAAAACAACCAAGATAAACAATAATAATAATAATAATAATAATAATAAAATTATATACAAACAAAACAAAACTTACAAGTACAGTGAAGTCTATTAACTGTAGTTGTATAATTTACATACATATTACATTTAGTAAAAAAATAAATAAATAGTTTGAACTTGGCATCAGTCCCATTCCAGAGCTTGTATTTACCCTGTTATTATTACTTACTATATTACATTTTTCTATGACAAATTGTTTGTGAAGTTTATTTTTTAAATATGAAAATCTTTCCCAATAAAATGATTGTATTTATAATATTAACAGATTCTGGAAATCCTAATATCATGTTCATGGGATTGATATCAATATCAGTTTTGAATTTGGTAGCCATTTCTGGACTATAGCCCAAAATTCTGATACATATGGACAAAAGTAAAATAAAATGCACAATATCTTCCTCCTCCTCACAGAATCAACATAATTGC
Organism: Bostrychus sinensis; assembly: GCA_020698575.1. NCBI lineage: Eukaryota > Metazoa > Chordata > Actinopteri > Gobiiformes > Eleotridae > Bostrychus > Bostrychus sinensis. Next base: position 2,989,900 of record CM036242.1, read on the forward strand.
ATCATTATTTAATTTACAATTTTTAAGGTATTTCTTTGTTGCTATAATTCTATAGAATTACTTAAATTGGAATATTCTTGAATAAAAATCTATAGTTGTATTATATATATTTACAAAAAATATTTTCCATAAAATAGGAACATTAAATGCATCTTTCCAGTTTGTACAGATTCTGTGAGGATAACAGGCAGCCTCTGTTGTATACAAACTAAACTTATAAATCTTATTTATTTTTATATTTGAGAGCCATTTATGACAATTTATTTGGGGAATACATACTAACAATTTATCGCAACAAAAAGTTACAAAAGCAGTCGTCTGGATTGGATTTTTCAAGTTGAAGACGTTTCACCTCTGATCCAAGAGACTTTCTCAGTTCTGAACTGAACTGGTGAGAGCTGCTTTATATTCTTCTAGGAAGGAGGAGTTTAGACCTGGAACTAAATTCTATTGGTCACTGTGACCATGAAGAGCCTGAGTTGGATCAGAGGTGAAACTTGAAAAATCCAATCCAGATGACTGCTTTTTTAACTTTTTGTAGCGATGCATTTACCCAGGACGAGTGAGAGTCTTCACAGACAAACTAACAATTTACTTTTATTCTTTGGACGTGTGTCTCACTCCATCATGAGTCCTGTCCTCTCATGGACACTGCGCTGACAGTGCACGGCCTGTGTGTGTTGTAGGACCTGGCGGTCGCCCTGAAGGGGGCGCTGTCCGGCCCGCTGGAGGCTCTGATGCTGGGTCTGCTCAAGAGCACTGTGGAGTACGACGCCACCGAACTCCGAGCCTCCATGAAGGTTTGTTTCAGTGAGACGGACATTACCTCACTGTCACTGTGGGACTGGGAGTTGGATGAACTTTTTATAAAAACTCAGTTACAGGCCAAGGCTGAAAATGAGTGAAATGAACCCATGTTTTAAAGCAGCAGCTCATTAGTTTTAGTGGATAGAAGGTTTTTGTAGCTAAATGTAAAGAGCAATTTCCCCTGAACTACACTCAAGGAAAAAAGAAACGCACCACTGCTTTTTTACCACATTTTTGTTTGGTTACTTATTTTTGATGGAAATATTCCATGTGCACATCAACCATAAACCCGTCCCTGATATTCAGACCCAATTAATCAATGCTTATGACAGTTTCAATAACAATAACATGACCAAACAATAATAATGCAGCAGTTGTGACATGTGGTCGACCAGATGTGGGACGGTCATTGGAGGATCCAGTGCCAGATGTGGGACGGTCATTGGAGGATCCAGTGGTGTGGAAACGCTCAGCGAGGCGTACAACAGTAGAGTGATGGACTCCAAACTCCTGGCTACAGCCGTGTGCTCCTTCAGCTTGAAGCAGGCCAATGGCTGCCAATCTCTCTCTGGTTGCAGGAGTCGTGGCATTGGGAACAAATGTGCTTTTTTTTTCCATTTTGGTGTCTTTTTATAGGGAACGGTTGTGCACAATTGAGGACAATTCATCTCTGAGTTTTACTCCTGACCCAGACATAGGTGATTAATACAAAAATACAGTTGTCATTTCATTTTGACTCAGAATAGAACTAAACTCATTGTAGTCTGTCATTTTTCACTGGCTGTAATATTTTTTGACAAATTGAGAAAATGAAAGTGGTGCGTTTCTTTTTCCTTGAGTGTAGATGATCCCATGCTTGAGTCCAGGTGGATTAGATTAGTTTGGGTTAGTTTCAGTTTCCCACAGTGGCTGCAGGTTAACTCTCCTGCCTCACAGCAAGAAGGTCCTGGGTTCGATTCCCGGACCGGGTGGGTTTCCTCGGGGTGCTCCAGTTTTCCCTACCACCAAAAACATGGGGCCAGGACTCCCCTGTAAATGAGATTCTGTATCTCAGTGGGACTTTCCTGGTTAAATAAAATAAAAAAATAAATGTTTAGGCACTGTTGATACTAAAGTTCAGAGGAGAATGAAGAAAAGGGACAGACCATAAAACCCCTCCTGCAGTCAGCTGGGAGTGGCTGGATGCATGCAAGAATATAAAGAGTGCACTTGGGTTAAGTTAAGGTTAGGGAAGTAGTTTAAGATCAATGTCTCAATGTAATTACTTCAAAAACGTGTGTGTGTGTGTGTGTGTGCGTGTGTGCGTGTGTGTGTGTGTGCGTGTGTGCGTGTGTGTGCGTGTGTGTGTGCGTGTGTGTGTGTGTGCGTGTGTGCGTGTGTGTGTGTGCGTGCGTGCGTGCGTGCGTGTGTGTGTGTGTGCAGGGCCTGGGCACAGATGAGGAGACCCTGATAGAGATGGTCTGCTCCAGAAGCAATGAAGAAATGCTCACCATCAAGAAGGTTTACAAAGAGAGTGAGTGTCGGTCCACAAACCACTGTTTCCCAACTTGGGGGGCGGGGACCCCCAGCAGGTATGAGCTAATATAAGCTAAACCAGACATTCCTAAAGTCAAGAGTGTCGCGGCCTCTTAAATTTATCAAAATGTAGACTTCCAACCTCACAACTCCCCTCTGTTCAAGAGTCTGTCATTACAAAAACACTGTTGGCTGAAAATGACTTTAAAGCAATATTTTTAAACAAACATAGCTGAAATTCATTTAAAACTCAGTTGATTTTTATGTACTGTAATAAAGACAACCTATGGGGGCCCCCTGCAGTATCTTCGCAGACTCCCAGGGGGCCCCTGACCCCACTTTTGGGAACCACTGAGCTAAATGATATGAAATTTACATTTTACAAAGTTACGCAGGACAAATGTAACAGAAACGTGTTGGACCACAAGAGTCTGAACTTGTTTGTTCAGATTTAATTCAACAATCGCTACAAATCCTGCTTTCTACTTTCCTAGGTTTGCTTTAGTAACTGGGCTTGACTCAGATCTTGGTTGTTTTAGTTCAGAGTTATTTTTAATAAATATATAAACCGCAACCTTTTGTTCCTGCTGCCCAGAAACAGTCTAAATTCATATTTTTATTTTGCTTCTTCGTAGAAATGAATGGACTGGAATGAAGTATCCCATTGACTGACGAAACTGTTAAAGAATATTATTTGAATATTTATTTGGTACATATTTTTTGCTGTATTTGTTTTTTTTAATGGGAAGTTGTTTAATTTTTTGTTTGTACTAAATGTGTTGTGAGTGTATGATTTTATGTATTTTTTTAAGTTTATTTTGAATATAAGATATAGTAATTTTTTTTTTTTTTTTGAGGCAAGCAGAATTTAAATGTTATTGTTAAATGCGGGTGAATTAGTATTTGCTGTAAAGTAAATATAACATGTTTTTTGAAGAATTATGACAACAAAGGCCATGAAACAACCACTGCACTAAACTACTACTGAAACCAAGAACTTATTCTCACTAAACAGTATGCCATATGTTTTTGTGTTTGTTTGTTTTGTTTTTTGTTGACATTTTTTAACCTTGCCAGAATGCATTATCATCAATGGCCAAAAATCTGTACAAAATGATAGTAAATGGGCTGCATTATGCTTTTATTTCTCTTTTAAACCTTGGTCACCTCTAGAATTGCATATAATCGCCATAATTACTTCACTACTGCCATAGAGAAACCACAAGAGGGCAGCTGAGTACAGCTCTGTTCGCCTCTTTTGAACAAAAACTGTGACTAAAAGCTATTTTGCTTCCCTAAACTTTTTGTATAATGTCATCTTACTAAAAAATAAAAAAACAGGGCTGAGCTGTAAGCCGTTTTTTGGACAAATGAATGAAACGTTAATTGGGCAGTGCTTCCTGGAGTGGGCGGGGCTTCGTGGGAGAGGCGGAGGTTTGTGGAACCAAGCGTTCTGAGGCCTCAGAAACTCAGCGTCAGAGAATACAGGATTACTTAAACGAAACAGGGGGAGGGACCAACTTTACAACATGGGAGAAAGAGAGGAAAAGTTGATTTTGCAGAATATAGCTATTTTAAAGAGTCCACTCTCCGCATTAGTTCTTATTAACTCTGATTTGGTTATTAGGAGTGTTTCCAGTGGGTTTACACAGCCTGGTCTTTGCCCACTTTTCCAGGAATTTCATTCTTTTTCACTCTTTAACTAACCACAGTTGACTATTTTATTATTTTTCTCTCTGTTTAGTTCTTTCTCTCCCATGTTTTAATGTTGTTTCCTCATCAGACACAGACCTGGACTTGTGTTTTGTTTCATTCACGCCTGTTTGAGTGATCCTATTATCAGTGGTGTAACTTGGTAATGAGGGGCCCCAGTGCGTGGTTTAGGAACGGGCCCTAAAAATTTGAAGTACATTAAGCTTTAGACATCTAATCTATAATATAGCTAGCAGCTGTTTTTATTGCAGTTTATTGAAACAACAGGTGATATAGATTTATTCTAATAAGATTTATTTTTATCAAGGGAAAATTTTACCAAGTTTTTAATAATCTTACATTTTGTAATAAGTTCATACATTTTATTTAACTTTATGGTAAAGGCCTTTTTCTTTAACATAGGCATGTGCTGCTCTTGTTTATTATGAATATTTCACGCCCAGACGTGACAAAAGATGTGGCTTACAGGAGCTCTCATGGGCCCCTAAACCTCCTGGGCCCCAGCTGCACTGCCTGGGGTTACGCCCCTGCCTGTGTCTCTGGAATGGCCATTCTGAGCCTTCAAAACGCTCGGTTGCACAAACCTCTGCCCACTCCAGGAAGAATTGACCGATCAACAAACAAAACAGTGTAAAGCTCTGTTTCCACCGACTCCTCACAGACATTTTACTTTTGGAGTAAAATGGCACCAGACAAAAAGTTTAAGAAAGTGTGTTCAAAAGATTGCAACACTCTGCACTCTGCTTCTCTCTGATGGTTTCTTTATGGCACCAAAACATTTTCTTTTGGTCACATCCTCTGCTCTTCTCTGTGCAGTGTTTAAAAAGGAGCTGGACAAAGACGTGGCTGGAGATACTTCAGGAAACTTCGCCAAACTTCTGCTGGCTCTGGTTCAGGTGTGACTCAGGAACGATGCAGGAACAGTATATTTGTATGTAAAGAGCAGTGTGGTTCTTCTGACTAACATCAGTGTCTCTGTCCTCCAGACAAAGAGAGATGAGCCCTCCAACGTGGTGGACTATGAGAAGATCGACGATGACGCCCGGGTGAGTGAGCACCGAGATCCACCGTCAAGATTTTAATGGACTAAAGGAGGCCTAAGTCTGGACTAACCCAGGTCTTAACCAAGAAATAAAATGGCTTTTAACACAGAAAAATACATTACCAAATAAGAATAGTAAGGACTAAACTGGGGCTAAACCAGGACTAAACCAGGACTAAACCAAGTCTATACCAGGGCTAAACCAGGACTAAACCATAACCATGACCAAACCAGGGCTAAACCAAGTCTGTACCAGGGCTAAACCAGGACTAATCCAGGACTAAACCAAGTCTATACCAAGACCAAACCAGGACTAAACCAGGGCTAAACCAGGGCTAAACTAGGACTAAACCAAGTCTATACCAGGCCTAAACCAGGACTAATCCAGGACTAAACCAGGACTAATCCAGGACTAAACCAAGTCTATACCAGGCCTAAACCAGGACTAATCCAGGACTAAACCAAGTCTATACCAGGGCTAAACCAGGGCTAAACCAGGACTAAACCAGGACTAATCCAGGACTAAACCAGGACTAAACCAGATCTAAACCAGGACTAAACCAAGTCTATACAAGGACTAATCCAGGACTAAACCAGGACTAAACCAGATCTAAACCAGGACTAAACCAAGTCTATACAAGGACTAATCCAGGACTAAACCAGGACTAAACCAGATCTAAACCAGGACTAAACCAAGTCTATACAAGGACTAATCCAGGACTAAACCAGGACTAAACCAGGACTAAACCAAGTCTATACCAGGGCTAAACCAGGACTAAACCAGGACTAAACCAAGTCTATACCAGGGCTAAACCAGGACTAAACCAAGTCTATACCAGGGCTAAACCAGGACTAAACCAAGTCTATACCAGGACTAATCCAGGACTAAACCAAGTCTATACCAGGTCTAAACCAGGACTAATCCAGGACTAAACCAAGTCTGTACAAGGACTAAACCAGGACTAAACCAAGTCTATACCAGGACTAAACCAGGACTAATGTGTATAGATTTGAGCGAGTCAAACAAGAGCCAAATTGTGATGGCTAGAGACAACTGAGTGAAAACATGTCCAGAACTGCAGCTCCTGTGGGACGTTCCCGGTCTGCAGTGGTCAGGATGTATCGAAAGTGGTCCAAGAAAGGAACAGAGGTGACCCAGAGACAGGTGATGCACGTGGGGGGTGAAGGCCCCTGTGGTCCCGTCCCAGACGAAGGATGAAGGAGTCAGAATACACAGTTGAGGCAGATAAACACAGGAGATGATGTCCCCTAATAAGGCAGGTGGTCATAATGTTATGCCTGATGGGTGTGTGTAATTCCTCAGGCTCTGTATGACGCGGGGGTGAAGAGGAAGGGCACAGACGTGGCCACGTGGATCACCATCATGTCCCAGAGGAGCGTGCCCCACCTGCAGAAAGGTACGCTAACAGCCACACAGATCAGAAACATCCGTCACCTGAGTGTGTGCTGTGTGTGTGTGCGTCATTACAGTAAACCTGGGGACACACTACAGGATGTTCTCAGTGGTTACAGATTCATTACAGATGTTAGGGACCAGGCCATAAAGCAACCAAACAAAGGACATAAATCCCATAAAAAAAGGCTTTATTGGCCAACCATATAGAGGCCTAAAAGAGGTCAAATTAATATAACGTTATACAGAACAAAATATCAAACTTAAACCAACTAACGCAACAAAACTGACCTAAACAAATGGGACATGAGACCATTTAATGTTACACTGTGTAACTTTTCTCCTAAATATGTGGGGCATACTGACTTGTTTTTGTGATTTTTTGAGCGATTATAAGGCCTGAGGCGCGATCTGTTGCTCCGAGCGGGGCTTCTGTTCTGAGAAACCGCCCTCGCAACTTGGCCGGGAGCGCTCCACTGTTGAGGAAGAGTCACGTGACAGGGAACGACTTGAGGCGCAGTATAACCAGGAAGCTACTTTTAGCGTTGTTATTTTCGCCAGTTCGTCAGGGCCGAAGGACACAAGAAGATGAAGACAATGTCGGACGAGGCAAGAAAAAGAAAATGTGAAAGGGACCGCACCAGATCACAGACAAGAGACAACATCGGACAGACTTTTGCTCGCTGGCGTCAGATGAGAGACAGAGAAGGCTGCAAATCAGATCACGTTTTTGCTTCTTTATTGTTGGGCAGGTAAATTAGCCTCTTTATTTTTTCTTTAGAACGTGCTTTTTCATACAGTTATTAGTTGTTTTTACTGCGACCATTGCGCGATATTTGTTGATAAGCTAACGCTAGCGCTAACTCTATAGAAGATCCAGTCCAAACTTCCAAAGGTAGCAGCAGGTCAACTAAAGTTGAAACAATGATGGAAATAGACGCACGCTAGCACAGTTTCAGAAGGAGGAGGGGCCCTAGTGTTTACGTTTTGCGACGGTGCAGTGACAGCTGTGGCCTCTAGAGGCGCAAGACCGGGAATCTTACACAGTGTAACTTTAAATAGTACTCGGGCCATACCAACATGACCAAACACATAAGGGGAAACTTGAGACAAACTACAGAACAAACAAAGCTTGTTAAACCCAAGTCCCCCTCTGACATGGTTTGGTCCACACTCAGGCCGTCTCTGACTGGCTCTGGGCCCACCCTCAGCCCCGCCTTCTCAGCACAAACAAGGATCAGTGAAAACATATCATTAACCAAAAACAAAAAGATACAAATGTGCTATGACAAATATTAAATTAATTGAGTATGTATTTGTAAATAAACATGAAGCAAAATGGCTGTATTAAAGGTTTTTACCACCTTTGTGTGGCATGGCCATCACACCAACCAAACGCAGCAAACTCTGGCAAGAACTAAATGGTAAACAAACATGGAGCTCCCTGGGTCGCTGTTGCCGTTGTGTGCGCAGCTATCTGTTTGGAAAAAAGGAAAAAGAAAAAACGTCTATGAATCCAGTTTCACTTGGATAGCGCTCAACTTTCTTCGGTGTTTGCCGTGGTTGGTTATGTTTTCTTCTTCAAATTTCCGCTTATATTTTCCCACTGCTTCCTGTTGCGCTGTCTTCGTTCTCTGACGCTATTTCCTTGTGTCCCATCAACTGTTTTTCATCGGCCGCTGGACTCCATGAATTCCCAGTTGGATGTAAACGTCCCACACTACAGGAGTGTGCTCCAGAGTCGGTGTTTGATTGCTTGCGACTGACGTCAGGCCGGGTTTTTGCGCCGATTCCAGTCTTTGAACATCACACACTAACGGATTTCAGGGCCGACTGCTGATTACGATTCCCTGCAGCAGGTGTTGGTACAGACTCGACACAACTGTGAATCGTTATAAAATCAGGCAAAAAAATCGTGTAGTGTGTCCCCAGCTTAAGGATATAATGAGACCCAGTGTCCTAAATTAATTTTTTTTAATAACTTTGTAGTGGTTCTTACCTTTTCTATGAAATGTGTCTCAGGTGTGTATTTTATCACTAATGTTCCTTCATTTTTACACTCTCTATCAAAATTTGTCACATTGCTCCTGTTAAGTGTCCCTTTCAAAAAAACAGTATAAAAAATGTGTACCTTATGTATAGTGTATATTTTTTTCAACTTTTTTTGCACAAATATTTTAATGAACTTGTGCCCTAACTTTAAATATTATATATTTAATTATGTTCAGAGTTTTAACCATTTTTATGCCAATTTATGTATTAGCATCTCAGTTATTTTGTAAAAAACACACACAAAAATTATTTTTTTAATATTCTTTTTAATATTCTCAATGCAAAGTGATTTTTTTAGGAGGGGTTATTACAGCCTTGGGTCTGTCAAAGATTACCAACAACATTGATGTAGATGGAGTTGGGATGTTTTAGTAGAAGCAAAAAGTTACCAGTTTTGATTTGATTTTAATGGGAGTTGGTTTTTAGATCCTACATTGTACAAAAAAAGATCCCTTAAAATAAATGTTGGTGATTTTTGACAACCCCCCCTAAAAATACACTTTGCATTGAGAATATTAAAAATATTTCATTTTTTGTGTTTGTGTTGTTGTTTTAATTAAGATGCTATTACATAAACTGACATAAAAAAGGGTTGCAATTCTGAAAATAGTTAAATATTTGTTATTTATGATCTGGGCACAAGTTCATTAAAAGATTAATTCAAGAAAAAGTAAAAAAATATATGACTGTATACATTTTTGTGATGTTTTGTGGCAGGGACACTTTTGTTTCTTAACATTAACAACGCAACATTTTAAAATGGGGTTATATTAACACCTGAGTCTGGAGAATAGAGTTAGGGCTTGACCTCAGGCACACGAGGGACATGAGTGAGAACAGAAACACTTCAGTTTCATCCAGTTGCAATTAGAAATGTTTAAGCCTCTCACCTCCAAAGACATGAAGACATAAATGAAAGAGAATGAGAATAAACAACACAACAGAAAGTATTTATTGTTCCATATCTGAGTTTTTTTGACTTAACCTTGAGGTTCAAATGAAAAATGTGACTCTTAACCAGGGGCATTTTAAGCATTAGAGCTTTAGTAGTGCTGAGGTCATTGTTAGACAAAAAAGAAACTAAAAACAGAAGCATATAGCACTGGATAAAATATTACCGTATTTTCTGGACTATAAGTGGCTCCGGAGTATAAGTCACCAAAAAATGCATAATGAAGAAGAAAAAAACGCATATAAGTTGCATTTTTTGGGGGAAATTTATTCATATCATGTTGAAAGGCGAGTTATAGTAATAATAGAATAGAGAACAACAGCTGAATAGGTGTGCGCTATGCTAACGTAACACATTGATGGTTATTCAGCTACATGAAGCATAAACAACGAACTGAATAGGTGTCTCGTATGTTAACGTAATATATTAACAGTTATTCACATAACTATAGCATAAAGAACATAATATACTCAAGGAAAAAAGAAACGCACCACTGCTTTTTACCACATTTTTGTTTGGTTACTTATTTTTGATGGAAATATTCCATGTGCACATCAACCATAAACCCGTCCCTGATATTCAGACCCAATTAATCAATGCTTATGACAGTTTCAATAACAATAACATGACCAAACAATAATAATGCAGCAGTTGTGACATGTGGTCGACCAGATGTGGGATGGTCATTGGAGGATCCAGTGCCAGATGTGGGACGGTCATTGGAGGATCCAGTGCCAGATCTGGGACGGTCATTGGAGGATCCAGTGGTGTGGAAACGCTCAGCGAGGCGTACAACAGTAGAGTGATGGACTCCAAACTCCTGGCTACAGCCGTGTGCTCCTTCAGCTTGAAGCAGGCCAATGGCTGCCAATCTCTCTCTGGTTGCAGGAGTCGTGGCATTGGGAACAAATGTGCTTTTTTTTCCATTTTGGTGTCTTTTTATAGGGAATGGTTGTGCACAATTGAGGACAATTCATCTCTGAGTTTTACTCCTGACCCAGACATAGGTGATTAATACAAAAATACAGTTGTTATTGCTCCTCAAAATCATCAACCGGAACCAGGAAAACATTTCATTTTGACTCAGAATAGAACTAAACTCATTGTAGTCTGTCATTTTTCACTGGCTGTAATATTTTTTGACAAATTGAGAAAATGAAAGTGGTGCGTTTCTTTTTTCCTTGAGTGTATAACAAGTTCACCAAACTATAGGACAGTGACCAAAAGGAGAAAATGGTTTGGCAAAGTGTATTAAACCTCATGTTCGCTTATGAATGATGTCAGTATTGTCTATGTTCATACTGTACTGTATATTCTTGTACACTGGGTGCTAGAACTCAACTTAGGGGTACTGTAGCTCCCCTAAAAATGATCTGGCTATGCCTATGCTTTTAACCAGTGTTTCCCAACCAGGGGTACGAGGACCCCTAGGGGTACGTGAGCACATTGCAGGTTGTTAACTGATCATTTATGTAGTATCTTTTCAGAAAATATTTGTCTGTCAAAGACTAAAGTGAACCTAAATCTGGACTAACCCAGGACTATGCTGAGGGATACAACAGGGATTAACAGAAAAAATGCAGTACTAAAGAAAGACACAACAGGGACTAAACTTGAACTAAACCAGGTCTAAAACCAGAACTAAACCAGATCTAAAACTAGAACTACAACAGAAAAAAATTAGGTCTGAGCCAAGTTAAACCAGGGCTACTAAACCCGATGTAAAACTAAAACCAAACCAGGTCTAAACCATAAAAAAATAAACAAGGTCTAAAGCAGGGCTAAAACAGGACTAAACCTGAACTAAACCAAGACTACGCCAGGTCCAAACCAGGACTAAGCCCGGTCCTAGGGTACACAAAACCACTGCTGTAGACAAGTCAGCATTTCCAGTTTGGTCGGTCTGAAACACTCCAGTCCCAAGCCTGGATAAATGAAGAGGGTGCAAGAGCAACAGATGGAAAAAAAAGAACTGAAAAGAAAGTGGGCCTCTGTGTGCGCTGGGGCTTGTTGTGTGTTCTTATAAACTGCTGAAATGTGAGTAATGTCTCGTCTGTGTCCAGTGTTCGACCGCTACAAGAGCTACAGCCCGTACGACATCAAGGAGAGCATCAGGAAGGAGGTGAAGGGCGACCTGGAGAAGTCCTTCCTGACCCTGGGTAGGTCACACAGTCACAGCTGCACCGAGGTGATGGGGTCACACGGAGGCGCTAACGCTCTCTCTTTTCCTCTGACAGTGGAGTGTTTTGAGAACAAGCAGCTGTACTTCGCCAACAGGCTCAGCGACGCCATGAAGGTACGTTCTCCACACAGGAATCAGACCAGGCCTGGGTCAGAAAGTCTCTCTCTAAACGCTCCCGAAGGTCTACTGTGTAACCTTTGAAGTTATAGAAATAAACTGTTAGTTATTTTTTTGTATTTTAATGTTAAGCTCTAAAATGTCCTGCGGTGGCTGTAACATTTCCAAATACAAAATTCAGTTCCTGAGTATTTAAACAGGCGAGTACAACAAAAACCTACAGGAGCCATCTGTCGCTTACAGAGCAGACATAGCTCTGGAGTTTTGTTAGCTAAAGGTCAAAAGGCCAACTGTTATTTTATTATTCATTTTAGGAAAATCCACAGTTTCTCAAAAAAAAAAAAAAAAAAAAAAAAAAAAAAGTATGTGTGTTTTTATTGTCCTGTGATGTGACAGCTGCATTTAAAAAAAATTAAAATTTGAATGGTAAATATCTTTTTTTAAAGTTACACTGTGTAAGATTCCCGGTCTTGCACCTCTAGAGGCCACAGGTGCCACTGCACCGTCGCAAAACGTAAACACTATGGCCCCTCCTCCTTCTGAAACTGTGCGAGCGTGCGTTACGTCAAACTAACAATGGGACTAGAGAGTGCATTCATATTTACTGAATAAACTTCTGTAACCACTTGTGTGGCCGCAGATTGGATCTTCTATAGAGTTAGCGCTAGCGTTAGCTTATCAACAAATATCGCGCAATGGTCGCAGTAAAAACAACTAATAACTGTATGAAAAAGCACGTTCTAAAGAAAAAATAAAGAGGCTAATTTACCTGCCCAACAATAAAGAAGCAAAAACGTGATCTGATTTGCAGCCTTCTCTGTCTCTCATCTGACGCCAGCGAGCAAAAGTCTGTCCGATGTTGACTCTTGTCTGCGATCTGGTGCGGTCCCTTTCACATTTTCTTTTTCTTGCCTCGTCCGACATTGTCTTCATCTTCTTGTGTCCTTCGGCCCTGACGAACTGGCGAAAATAACAACGCTAAAAGTAGCTTCCTGGTTATACTGCGCCTCAAGTCGTTCCCTGTCACGTGACTCTTCCTCAACAGCGGAGTGCTCCCGGCCAAGTTGCGAGGGTGGTTTCTCAGAACAGAAGCCCCGCTCGGAGCAACAGATCACGCCTCAGGCCTTATAATCACTCAAAAAATCACAAAAACAAGTCAGTATGCCCCACATATTTAGGAGAAAAGTTACACAGTGTAACTTTAAAATAGCACCACAGACACAATGAATAATTTATAATAATAACTCAAAACGGTCAAATCGTTGCAAATGTACTGCGGTGTGACAGAAAAAGTCACACTGCAGGACATCGTAAAAACTTTTAAATAAGAGTTATATTTATAAAAATAATCGCCTCCCAGCAAGGAGATTGTGGGTTCAAGCCCCGGGCCGACCATCACATGATCACAGGAACTCTCTGGGTCTGCAGGTCCCCCCCGTGTTACCCTGGGTTCTCTCCGGCTTAGGTGAATGTGTTTGGTGAATTGGTGACTCTAAATTGCCCCTAGTGGATGAATGTGAGAGTGAATGGTTGTCAGCCCTGCGACTGGCCCCTGTCCAGGCTGTACCCCGCCTACGGCCCAAAGTTACTGGGATAGGCTCCAGTCACCCGCGACCCCTAACGGGAATAAGCGGAAGAAGATGAATGAATGCATTTATATTTGAAATTATTATTTAATATTCTTTGTATTCAACTTCAAAGATGTGCCCCACCACAGGGAAAAAAAAAGGTGTTACACCTATCATCATTTATCAAATTATCTTAATATATTAACACATTCTGGGACATGCAATCTGGAAAAAATGGCTTTGCTAAAAATACCATCAATCTGGCACTAACCACAGCATCCTACCGTACTGACCATCCCTCGGTGCAAGGTGGGAAAGTGGTTAGCACTCTCACCTCACAGAGAGAAGGACCCAGTTTTGATTCCCGGACTGTGTGGGTCTCTGTGTGGAGGTCAAATGTTTCCCCTGTGTCTGGGTGGGTTTCCTCTGGGCTTCACTGGGGTTTCCTTTCACTGAGAAGACAGCGGTCAATCATTTTAAATTACTTTTTGAACAGTGTTTTTTCCGGTTTTCTCCAGTAAATAGAGATTTGGGTGTGTCTCTCTCTCTCTGCAGGCTAAAGGGGCCAAGGAGAAGGTGGTGACGCGAATCCTGGTGTCCCGCTGTGAGCTGGACCTGATGAAGATCAGGACCGAGTTTAAGAGGCAGTACAAGAGGTCCCTGTACCAGACCATTGCCGTGAGTGCCGCAGTCCAGAACCAGAACCAGAACCAGAACCAGAACCAGAACCAGAACCAGTCTGTGGGCTCAGAGTCCACCGGCGCATTTCACATTACAGTTCCACCCTGGATCCAGTCATGACCTTTCCTGAAGGTTTTGTGAAAATCTGCCTGCAGAGTTCTACATCATTAGATAAAACTGGACTAAATCTCTTAATAATACACAAAGCTTAAAAAAAAAAAAATCCTGAATCCAGACAGTGATGCTAAACATGAATTCATGATTCAGAATATTAGTCTTGACACACTAGCTTTTGGATTTATTTACTTATTTAAAATGATGTGATTTGTTTCAAGTCTTTTTTTATTTTTTATTTATGTCAAACAAAATTATCTCTCAGTGAAGTAAGTACTTCCTGAAATAAGACATTTTCTCCCAATATTGTGTTTTCATTTTTCTTATGTCAAGAAATGCGATTTTCCTACTCCACTGGGAGAGAATTATGCTTGACATAAGAAAAAATATCTAGTTAAATAATCAAGCCTAATAAGCAAATAAATCTAAAGTATCAAGATTGATATTTTGAGTTTAAGTCAGTTTAACTAATGTAGATATTTATTTTGTTATTTCAGTTAAATTTAGCTTCATTTTTATAGCCCAATATTACAAAAGTTGCCTCAAGGGGCTTCACAGGACTCAACATAAACAAACAAACAAACAAACAGATAAATAGACTGGTCCAGGACATCCAGGACCTCTCCTTAGACCTTCCTTCTGGGTAAGGAAAAAAACAAAAAACAAAAACACAGCTATGGTGAAAAAGAGAAAGCTCAGTCCTGTGAACATTGGTTACTTTAGCAGAGAATATGAGTGAACAAAAATAAACAAATGTATTTTTGTACATGACTAATGTGGTGGTGTTGTGTCCAACAGGAGCACACCAAAGGGGACTACCAGAAGGCCCTGCTGAGTCTGTGTGGGGGAGACGACTGAGACTACATTTCCCAGAAGCCCACTGGAGCAGTACACTCTTCATTTACAGTATTACATTACGTGCCTTTATCAAGCTTCTCGGAAAACATAACTTTAATAAAAGTCAGAAAATACCATGATAAATCAGAGTGTTGTGTTTGTGTGTGTCCACCAGAGGGCAGCACAGTCCTTTGGTTCAATACTTCAGAGTGCTGTGTTTGTGTGTGTCCACCAGAGGGCAGCACAGTCCTTTGGTTCAATACTTCAGAGTGCTGTGTTTGTGTGTGTCCACCAGGGGGCAGCACAGTCCTGCTGTAGAAAGCTTGCGGGCCTGCAGCAGACTGGACTCTGGCATGGTCCACACCGATGCACGTGGATCCAGAAATGATCTCTACCACAAATAACAATTATAATAATATTAATAATAATAATATAATTTATTTTAATTTAAATCTCTAATTATGAACACATTTTTTCTTGCTTAGGTTTTGATGTATTTATTTTAATTCCATGCCAATCTAAAAACCTTCATCCTACTTATTTAACATACTTTACATAGATTTCCCACTGAGGTCACCTTGAAAAGATAAACATCTGTGAAATTAAATAAAACAGTAAAACAAATAAGACTGTTATTATTTTTAGTCATCATTAGTGATGTGTTTTAAGCAAAAAAGATTAAAACATATAAATATGATGTTTGTAAATCTATCATTTGCATATTTATACACAAAAAGGTGACAATGATTCCCTTTAATTATTTTAAATTGTGTGTTTTATGTCAAGGACAATTCACATTTAATGACACAAACAAAGTAGGCGGGGTCATATTGCCACAAATATAGGATATTCCTAAATTAATACACAGAAATCATGTGAACTTATTGGAATTTGTCTAAACTATTGCTGTAAGAATGACTTTCTGTCAGTAATAAGGCTTGAATCAACAAACTTCTGTTTGATTTTCTCATAAAAACAGCAAAAATTGTATACATTTTTCTTGTAAATTAAAGAAGAAAATTCAAGTGAACACAATATGTTTCTGTAGAATTCATAGCAGTGCCAATAATTGTGGCACACATACATTTTGAATTTTTGTTATATTTTGAGCAAAAAATCAAAATTTCAAAACTCTGGTTATCTTTGTCTAATATTAAAAAGTGTTGATGAATCTGTGATAAATGTGCAAAAATCCAAAGGGTGCGAGTGTGTTGGCGCTATCTCACAATGGTACAGAGTACATTTTACTGTGCGTCAGAGCGGAGAGTCCTCATCTTTATAAGCTTAGTGTTAAACTTCAGTGGCAGAATCAGATCCATGAGCGACATCAAAATGACAAGAGAGATGCCGTTTTTATTCATAAAAAAAATACAAAAGTTATTTCTCATTGTAGATAGAAATACTTTACTCATCCTGTCAAAGGAAATTCAACATAAACAAAACATACCCATAAAAGCATAGCAAACAAAAAACAAAAAAACAACACAATTAAAAAACAATAAATAAACACCTTGGTTAAAAGTTACGAGCAACAGTAATAAAACAGTGCCCATGTTTAAGAGGAGCTGTGATTCAGTGCAACAGCAGCAGGATGAACGTTCTCTGCTTCAGCGCAGGGACAGCAGCCTGACTCTGAGTCTGGTGCAGAGGATGACTCTTGTTAAAGGACGGCCTGGGTCATCCTCTGCCTTCTTCTTTCCACCCAGGCCTCCGCAGACGCCACCTTTCCTCCATCACGGTGCTCACCTGAGAGCCTCAGCTGTGTCTGAGACTGGAGAAAACCTACTGTGAGCTTTTTAGAAACAGAAGCTGGAGTCATGTGTCACTGTTCCTCTGAGTCATGGTTGGACCATGACTGATGTGGACTGAACCATGTTATACATTGAGTTTGAGCACAGCTGAAGGATTTTTAGAGGAAAAGTTCCTTTCAAGAATAAACTTTTAAAATCTAATTTTAATATTTAAATAAGTAATTGTATTTACTGAGTAATTTGCTTTCAGTTTTACAGCAGCAATGGAATGTTCACTAAAGTAACATTGGACAAATTAAAGTTTTCAACCACTGCCTATTCAGCGATGGGAGTGAGCAAAATGCAGTCCTTTTTTTATTGTATCTATTTTATTTTTACATTGAGACAGAAAAACATGTCCCCCTCCCCCTTACCCCAGATTTGGGCTCACCCTCTGAATGTGGCTAATTACTGTTAACCGCTGCTCACAGACACACTTACACACAATTTATGCTGGGTTTTTTTTCAGTCCGTATCCTTGCATTAAGTCATGAATGAATAAAAAGGCAGCAGGCAGCCGCAGCCACACTTTCTGTTTGGTAAAAGGGACAATTATTGAGGAGTGTGGAGCCGCTCAGAGCCAGGCTTTGATAGCAGCTACGCCCCGGGCCGGTCCCGCTCCACCCTGGCCCCCTGTGTCCCTGTCTGCGGGGAATACTTCTGCTGTGTTCTCTCTATCACACAGATCATGGACAAAACAAAGAGTGAGTAGAAGAGTGGTTTGTGGGCCAGAGTCTGCGCTGCCTCCTCGGTGTCAGCCTGGTGTGTTGCAGATGGCAGGTACGCCGGTGTTAGCCGCGGGCTGGCGCTCTGACGCCTGTGTGTGCTAATGCTCGCTGACAGCCTCCTGATGTCGGCTTCATTAGGAGTATTGTGCGGGCTCGTGAAGGCCGCGCCGGTGCCCCGTCCGGGGACCGGGGCGCTCATCTGCACCGCTGTGTGGGGTTCAGTCTGACAGCTCCTCTTCACAGGACTC
Organism: Bostrychus sinensis; assembly: GCA_020698575.1. Lineage (NCBI taxonomy): Eukaryota > Metazoa > Chordata > Actinopteri > Gobiiformes > Eleotridae > Bostrychus > Bostrychus sinensis. The sequence continues at coordinate 3,007,660 of CM036242.1, forward strand.
ACTTTCTTTTGTGGGAAGTTTTGCAACAATTAGCATCAATACTTCATGTGTATCCGCCGCGGAGCCGCGCAGGCCTGCTGCTGCTCTGGCTCACAGAGAGATGTGAAGAGACAAACCTTTGTAAAGTTGACTTTTCTCTGGCACTAACATTCACAACAGAGGCAATGTGAGCTCTGGCAGTACAGCTGTAAAATATACTTGTACACATCAACTTATTTACATTGGAGATGGAAGTTTACCAAAGGAATCATGGCTCCCACCGCGCTGCCGCTGAGTGATGAGCGGCAAAGTCAAGAAACTTTCAGGTAAGTCGTGTACAAGTTTTGAGTGCGCGCTGTACAGCGGATAATGAGAGCAGTAACATTACAAAAGAACACGGTGCTGCTGCCCGCGGCCACCAGAGGCACATTAACGGCATTCTTACATCTGATTCAAACCTTAGCTTAAGCGCCAGGAAGAGCATCATTAAAATAAGGGAATGAGAGACAAAATGGAAATTTGGTTGCCGCGGGCGACTGCTCAGCACTTCAGAAAAATGCTCACACATCATCCTCATCTCTACAGATGGGATATGAAACTGAAGGACAGCTTCTCAGGCATCACAGAGACAAATAAAAAAATAAATGCTCACGTTTATACCACGCTTTTCGACCCCTATGGGAACTCAAATCCCTTTACATCAAGGAACCATTCACCCATTCATTCATCAGTGTACACAGACACTGGAGGCAAGGAGGGTGGAATGTCTTGCCCAAGGACACAACGACAGTATGCAACGGTGAGAGCAGGGAGTGAACCACCAACCTTTAGGTCAGTGCCCTGCTGCCGCCTCAGCGTATGCCGGATCATGTTTATCTGAGCTGTTACACCAAAACTCAAATGAAACATGATCTCTTCTCCCGGTGCCAAACCCCGCCCACCACATCTCACTCTCAATGTGTGGCCCGTGGGCCGTGACTGGGACATGTCCCCCTCTGTCCCTGCACCGTCTGCAGAGCCACGGTTGGACAACACTCCCACTGCAGCACTGACTCTGTGGCATCAGAGCACAGTCTACACCAGAGCCATGAGCTCTGAGCAGGGCAGCAGCTGAAGAGCGCCCCCTGTCCTGAGGTCACAGCCCAGACACCCCCCCCCCCCCCCCCCCCCGTTCATCCTCAGCCCGCCTCTGTGACTTATTATCACAGGGCCAGAATATGCAAATGAAGCACCTCGGCGCTGTGTGTTTTTGATGGAAGAATACAAATCACTGCAGACATGACACTTTTTTAATTTTCCTGATAAATGCATCGCTTCAGAAAGAGGAAGGATTGATGAGGGGCCTAATGAACTCTTAAGTACAGAGAAAGACAGCGTTTTTCACCACATTCTCTGTGTGCCATCAGAGAGCCGCGTCCCAGTCTGTAAAATGTACAAATCATTCACTAATAACTGACGTGTAAATGAATATTACAAACTATTACACATATCTCATTTTTTAAGATTTTTAATTTACATGTCCCCATGGGAGACCCAGATACAAACTGCTTCTCATGTCATGAAACTGTAGTCGGCTGTTTCTTTGTGCAGGGCTGCTGTGTTCCTTCCTACTTCACTGGCTCAGGAGACGGGACGTCCATCTCTGCAGACTCTCTGCAGGCGGGACAGGTGGGACAGGCGGGACAGGTGGGACAGGCGGGACAGGCGGGACAGGTGGGACAGGCGGGCCAGGCGGGACAGGCGGGACAGGTGGGACAGGCGGGACAGGCGGGACAGGCGGGACAGGTGGGACAGGCGGGACAGGTGGGACAGGCGGGACAGGCGGGACAGGTGGGACAGGCGGGCCAGGCGGGACAGGCGGGACAGGTGGGACAGGCGGGACAGGCGGGCCAGGCGGGACAGGTGGGCCAGGCGGGACAGGCGGGCCAGGCGGGACAGGCGGGACAGGTGGGACAGGCGGGACAGGCGGGCCAGGCGGGACAGGCGGGACAGGTGGGACAGGTGGAGGCAGAGTGGACCCCAGCTCTTCCACATGAAGAGCCCCTCTCTTGATTTCTAAGGAAGTGCCCAGAGGACCTGCAGAGAAAACTCATTTAGGTCATTTCTATGGGACAGCCTGTTTTTGACTCCTCCCCAAACGGTCTGACCACAGGTGAGAGTAGGCTCCTCCCCCATAGCTCTACCGCAGGTGAGAGTAGGCTCCTCCCCCACAGGTGAGAGTAGGCTCCTCCCCCACAGGTGAGAGAAAGCTCCTCCCCCACAACTCTGACCACAGATGAGAATAGGCTCCTCCCCCACAACTTTGACCACAGGTGAGAATAGGCCCCCCCCCCACAGGTGAGAATAGGCTCCTCCCCCACAGCTTTGACCACAGGTGAGAGTAGGTTCCTCCGCCACAGATGAGAATAGGCTCCTCCCCCACATGTGAGAATAGGCTCCTCCCCCACAGCTTTGACCACAGGTGAGAATAGGCTCCTCCCCCACAGCTTTGACCACAGGTGAGAGTAGGTTCCTCCGCCACAGATGAGAATAGGCTCCTCCCCCACAGCTTTGACCACAGGTGAGAATAGGCTCCTCCCCCACAGCTCTACCGCAGGTGAGAGTAGGCTCCTCCCCCACAGGTGAGAATAGGCTCCTCCCCCACTGGTGAGAGTAGGTTCCTCCCCCACAGCTTTGACCACAGGTGAGAATAGGCTCCTCCCCCACTGGTGAGAGTAGGTTCCTCCCCCACAGCTTTGACCACAGGTGAGAATAGGCTCCTCCCCCACAGCTCTACCGCAGGTGAGAGTAGGCTCCTCCCCCACTGGTGAGAGTAGGTTCCTCCCCCACAGGTGAGAATAGGCTCCTCCCCTACAGGTGAGAGTAGGTTCCTTCTGTACAGCTCCTGCTCACAGTCTCATACTCCTCATACTTACAGTACCTACAGAGTACATACAAAGTACATAAGGTACATACAGGGTAGAAACACAGTGAGGACAGAGTACCTACAGAGTACACACTGAGTACATAGAATATGCAGAGTATATACTGAGCACATACATAGTACACACAGCACATACGCAGCGCATACATAGAATATACATAGTACTTACAGAGTACATGCGGCGTATGCAGGTTGGACGCAGTAATGGCTCCATCCATTATGAGCCAGCTGATTTTCATTTACTCTGAGCTCGGACAATTAAAGCGAGGCGCTGAGGAGGTGATGGAGGGACGACGCCCAGAGGTCACCCCCCACTTTAGGTGATAAATGAACCACTCCTCCCAGGACCCCCTCCCTACCCTGTGCCTCTGCCCCGCCGCTAACACTTACTTATCTTGTCTAACTGATCACTGGTATGAGCAGTAATATTATCTCTAATGCTGTATAACATTTAAATAACGCACGAGAATGGTTCTGCATCGAAGTAGGGCATTATTCTGTCAATAAAGTAGTTTGAATTTCTCTTAATCGGACTCGAGCAACTGGATAGTGTTGTTCATTGTTGTACTACTGCTGCATGTATACAGTCTACTCTGATTAAGCTAGGAGAGGCATTCAACTGCACTCAGTTATAAACAGGCATAACAACATTATTAGTGTTTAGAGACATACTTTTGCATTTTTATACCAGCAAAAACATTCATTATGGGTCTCTCTGCCGCTTGTGTTTTATTGTGTTATGTTTCAGTTCATTGTGTTTAAAAGTGAGGGCTTGACTCTTGCATTTTCTAATTTTATTAAAGGTACATCATGCTTTTTGTTCAGGCTTTTTGAAATAATTTTGCATTAGTATTTCAGGTTTTTAACATAAAATAATATATATGTATGGAAAATGTCTTCTGGTGGGGAGCTGTTACTTTGACTTTGCAGAGAACGCTTGGATTAGAAGTCTGTTGCCCTCTGCTGGCATTAGTGGGGACTGGAAAGAGCATAAAATGGCTATTTAGAAGAGCTATTAGCAACATGGCTTACAGATAGATAAATGACTTGACTGATTTGTAGTGATGGCAGTTTAAAAACATGTTTCACGTGTCTATGTAGAGCCATAGATACAGTCGGGAACGCCCACAAAACGTCACTTCCAATTCCCGCATGGGGGGAAAACAAACCATCAGAAGAGTGGCTCTGTCGCCGTCTGTTAAACAAATACATGAACAAATGCTGGATTTTATTTTTATATTATACCTAATAAAGACACAGAGACATACAGGAGGACATGGAGGTCCAACAGTCCACATTTGTGCATAAAATACCATCACTGGCTGACGTTAGCTGCCTCAAACATGCTAATCTAATCAACGTAACATCCTGTGTATAACATAACGGTCTCTAATATAAAAAGATTAATTCATCATATATATTGTACACTAAAATTTGCCTGTGTACATTTGTTAAGGCTTGATTGGATCATGGCTTGACCGTAACAGGCTCCCGACTGATGCACCGCGGCAGCTCATTCAGTGGCGCTAGCATTAGCATTACCATTAGCTTGGCTGTATGAGCTCAGACCAGACTAGTCTAAGAACCATCTCCTATATTTACACTAACTCCAGGTAGAAGTCACGCTTTTCTGATTGAGAATTTAGAGATTTCGCATCAGTTGGATTGTTCTGCCAGTCTTTAAAAATACGGAGCAGAATCGGTTTAATTTTCTAATGTGGCATCCTTATTCATGTTTATTTTGCAAATAGTCCCCCATAAAAAGTCTGAAAAGAATGAAAAAGTAATGTTTCCGAGTGAGTGCAACGGTTTATATTCCCCCCACGCCAGACCACGCTCCCCAACTATGACGCAATGCCCACTGTATGTATGACCGAACGTTTTCAGCTCTTAAGGAAAGAGATGACCTCAGCATACAGGATCACTCAAACATGCCTGAATGAAACAAAATACCTTGTTTTAGGGGACCTTTAAGTTTCATTTAGTAAAGTAAAAGTCTTACCGTTTATATTAATTGGTAAAACTACGATTGTCTTTTATTAGCACTTAGCCCTACAAAGTTCCAGTGCTGCTGGTAAATCCACAGACCTCTGGAACGGTGCTCTCGGTATTTCGGCTCTGCAGGTAGACTGGGACACAGGACAAGAGTGGTGTGACCAGTTCTCTGGAGAAATTGGACTAAAAACAGACACTGAGCAGAGCTGAAGTGCTCTGCGTAAAACTAGTGAGCCCTCCTCATTAGAAGTAACCTTCAGTTGTTTTTCTGTCAATACTAAAAACAACAAAGGCTCTAACATTATTTTAGACTCTGGACAGACGCCCTGTTTTCCTTTAGGTAAAGAACTTTTAAATGATTAGCGTTTTATTTGATTGGTGCATTAGTTGCTGTCCACCTGCAGTCCTCATGTCCTCCTGCAGTCCTCACGTCCACCTGCAGTCCTGACGTCCACCTGCAGTCCTCACGTCCACCTGCAGTCCTCACGTCCACCTGCAGTCCTCACGTCCACCTGCAGTCCTCATGTCCACCTGCAGTCCTCATGTCCACCTGCAGTCCTGACGTCCACCTGCAGTCCTCACGTCCACCTGCAGTCCTCACGTCCTCCTGCAGTCCTCACGTCCACCTGCAGTCCTCACGTCCACCTGCAGTCCTCACGTCCTCCTGCAGTCCTGCTGTCCACCTGCAGTCCTCACGTCCACCTGCAGTCCTCACGTCCACCTGCAGTCCTCATGTCCACCTGCAGTCCTGCTGTCCACCTGCAGTCCTCACGTCCACCTGCAGTCCTCACGTCCACCTGCAGTCCTCACGTCCACCTGCAGTCCTCACGTCCACCTGCAGTCCTCATGTCCACCTGCAGTCCTCATGTCCACCTGCAGTCCTCATGTCCACCTGCAGTCCTCACGTCCACCTGCAGTCCTCACGTCCACCTGCAGTCCTCACGTCCTCCTGCAGTCCTCACGTCCACCTGCAGTCCTCACGTCCACCTGCAGTCCTCACGTCCTCCTGCAGTCCTGCTGTCCACCTGCAGTCCTCACGTCCACCTGCAGTCCTGCTGTCCACCTGCAGTCCTCACGTCCACCTGCAGTCCTCACGTCCACCTGCAGTCCTGCTGTCCACCTGCAGTCCTCACGTCCACCTGCAGTCCTCACGTCCACCTGCAGTCCTGCTGTCCACCTGCAGTCCTCACGTCCTCCTGCAGTCCTCACGTCCACCTGTAGTCCTCACGTCCACCTGCAGTCCTCATGTCCACCTGCAGTCCTCACGTCCACCTGCAGTCCTGACGTCCACCTGCAGTCCTGACGTCCACCTGCAGTCCTCACGTCCACCTGCAGTCCTCACGTCCTCCTGCAGTCCTCACGTCCACCTGCAGTCCTCACGTCCTCCTGCAGTCCTCACGTCCACCTGCAGTCCTCATGTCCACCTGCAGTCCTGCTGTCCACCTGCAGTCCTCACGTCCACCTGCAGTCCTCACGTCCACCTGCAGTCCTCACGTCCACCTGCAGTCCTCATGTCCACCTGCAGTCCTCATGTCCACCTGCAGTCCTCATGTCCACCTGCAGTCCTGACGTCCACCTGCAGTCCTCACGTCCACCTGCAGTCCTCACGTCCTCCTGCAGTCCTCACGTCCACCTGCAGTCCTCACGTCCTCCTGCAGTCCTGCTGTCCACCTGCAGTCCTCACGTCCACCTGCAGTCCTCACGTCCTCCTGCAGTCCTCACGTCCTCCTGCAGTCCTGCTGTCCACCTGCAGTCCTCACGTCCACCTGCAGTCCTCACGTCCACCTGCAGTCCTCACGTCCACCTGCAGTCCTCACGTCCACCTGCAGTGCTCATGTCCACCTGCAGTCCTGACGTCCACCTGCAGTCCTCACGTCCACCTGCAGTCCTCACGTCCTCCTGCAGTCCTCACGTCCACCTGCAGTCCTCACGTCCACCTGCAGTCCTCACGTCCACCTGCAGTCCTCACGTCCACCTGCAGTCCTCATGTCCACCTGCAGTCCTGACGTCCACCTGCAGTCCTCACGTCCACCTGCAGTCCTCACGTCCTCCTGCAGTCCTCACGTCCACCTGCAGTCCTCACGTCCACCTGCAGTCCTCACGTCCTCCTGCAGTCCTGCTGTCCACCTGCAGTCCTCACGTCCACCTGCAGTCCTCACGTCCACCTGCAGTCCTGCTGTCCACCTGCAGTCCTCACGTCCTCCTGCAGTCCTCACGTCCACCTGTAGTCCTCACGTCCACCTGCAGTCCTCATGTCCACCTGCAGTCCTCACGTCCACCTGCAGTCCTGACGTCCACCTGCAGTCCTGACGTCCACCTGCAGTCCTCACGTCCACCTGCAGTCCTCACGTCCTCCTGCAGTCCTCACGTCCACCTGCAGTCCTCACGTCCTCCTGCAGTCCTGACGTCCACCTGCAGTCCTCACGTCCACCTGCAGTCCTCACGTCCACCTGCAGTCCTCACGTCCACCTGCAGTCCTCACGTCCTCCTGCAGTCCTCACGTCCACCTGCAGTCCTGACGTCCACCTGCAGTCCTGCTGTCCACCTGCAGTCCTGACGTCCACCTGCAGTCCTCACGTCCACCTGCAGTCCTCACGTCCACCTGCAGTCCTCACGTCCTCCTGCAGTCCTCACGTCCACCTGCAGTCCTGACGTCCACCTGCAGTCCTGCTGTCCACCTGCAGTCCTCACGTCCACCTGCAGTCCTGCTGTCCACCTGCAGTCCTGCTGTCCACCTGCAGTCCTCACGTCCACCTGCAGTCCTGACGTCCACCTGCAGTCCTGCTGTCCACCTGCAGTCCTGACGTCCACCTGCAGTCCTGCTGTCCACCTGCAGTCCTCACGTCCACCTGCAGTCCTGCTGTCCACCTGCAGTCCTGCTGTCCACCTGCAGTCCTGACGTCCACCTGCAGTCCTCACATCCACCTGCAGTCCTGACGTCCACCTGCAGTCCTCACGTCCACCTGCAGTCCTGACGTCCACCTGCAGTCCTGCTGTCCACCTGCAGTCCTCACGTCCACCTGCAGTCCTCACGTCCACCTGCAGTCCTCACGTCCACCTGCAGTCCTGACGTCCACCTGCAGTCCTCACGTCCACCTGCAGTCCTCACGTCCACCTGCAGTCCTCACGTCCACCTGCAGTCCTGACGTCCACCTGCAGTCCTCACGTCCACCTGCAGTCCTGACGTCCACCTGCAGTCCTCACATCCACCTGCAGTCCTCACGTCCACCTGCAGTCCTGACGTCCACCTGCAGTCCTCACGTCCACCTGCAGTCCTGCTGTCCACCTGCAGTCCTGACGTCCACCTGCAGTCCTCACGTCCACCTGCAGTCCTCATGTCCACCTGCAGTCCTCATGTCCACCTGCAGTCCTGCTGTCCACCTGCAGTCCTCACGTCCACCTGCAGTCCTGCTGTCCACCTGCAGTCCTGACGTCCACCTGCAGTCCTCACATCCACCTGCAGTCCTGACGTCCACCTGCAGTCCTCACGTCCACCTGCAGTCCTGACGTCCACCTGCAGTCCTGCTGTCCACCTGCAGTCCTCACGTCCACCTGCAGTCCTCACGTCCACCTGCAGTCCTCACGTCCACCTGCAGTCCTGACGTCCACCTGCAGTCCTCACGTCCACCTGCAGTCCTCACGTCCACCTGCAGTCCTCACGTCCACCTGCAGTCCTGACGTCCACCTGCAGTCCTCACGTCCACCTGCAGTCCTGACGTCCACCTGCAGTCCTCACATCCACCTGCAGTCCTCACGTCCACCTGCAGTCCTGACGTCCACCTGCAGTCCTCACGTCCACCTGCAGTCCTGCTGTCCACCTGCAGTCCTGACGTCCACCTGCAGTCCTCACGTCCACCTGCAGTCCTCATGTCCACCTGCAGTCCTCATGTCCACCTGCAGTCCTGCTGTCCACCTGCAGTCCTCACGTCCACCTGCAGTCCTCACGTCCACCTGCAGTCCTCACGTCCACCTGCAGTCCTCACGTCCACCTGCAGTCCTCATGTCCACCTGCAGTCCTCATGTCCACCTGCAGTCCTGACGTCCACCTGCAGTCCTCACGTCCACCTGCAGTCCTCACGTCCTCCTGCAGTCCTCACGTCCACCTGCAGTCCTGCTGTCCACCTGCAGTCCTGCTGTCCACCTGCAGTCCTCACGTCCACCTGCAGTCCTCACGTCCACCTGCAGTCCTCATGTCCACCTGCAGTCCTGCTGTCCACCTGCAGTCCTCACGTCCACCTGCAGTCCTCACGTCCACCTGCAGTCCTCACGTCCACCTGCAGTCCTCACGTCCACCTGCAGTCCTCATGTCCACCTGCAGTCCTCATGTCCACCTGCAGTCCTCACGTCCACCTGCAGTCCTGACGTCCACCTGCAGTCCTCACGTCCACCTGCAGTCCTGCTGTCCACCTGCAGTCCTCACGTCCACCTGCAGTCCTCACGTCCACCTGCAGTCCTCACGTCCACCTGCAGTCCTCATGTCCACCTGCAGTCCTCATGTCCACCTGCAGTCCTCACGTCCACCTGCAGTCCTCACGTCCTCCTGCAGTCCTGCTGTCCACCTGCAGTCCTCACGTCCACCTGCAGTCCTCACGTCCACCTGCAGTCCTCACGTCCACCTGCAGTCCTCACGTCCACCTGCAGTCCTGACGTCCACCTGCAGTCCTCACGTCCACCTGCAGTCCTCACGTCCACCTGCAGTCCTGACGTCCACCTGCAGTCCTCACGTCCACCTGCAGTCCTGACGTCCACCTGCAGTCCTCACATCCACCTGCAGTCCTCACGTCCACCTGCAGTCCTGACGTCCACCTGCAGTCCTCACGTCCACCTGCAGTCCTGCTGTCCACCTGCAGTCCTGCTGTCCTCCTGCAGTCCTGACGTCCACCTGCAGTCCTGCTGTCCACCTGCAGTCCTGCTGTCCTCCTGCAGTCCTGACGTCCACCTGCAGTCCTGCTGTCCACCTGCAGTCCTCCCGTCCACCTGCAGTCCTCATGTCCACCTGCAGTTCTCATGTCCACCTGCAGTCCTGCTGTCCACCTGCAGTCCTCACGTCCACCTGCAGTCCTCACGTCCACCTGCAGTCCTCATGTCCACCTGCAGTCCTGCTGTCCACCTGCAGTCCTCACGTCCACCTGCAGTCCTGACGTCCACCTGCAGTCCTCACGTCCACCTGCAGTCCTGCTGTCCACCTGCAGTCCTGACGTCCACCTGCAGTCCTGCTGTCCACCTGCAGTCCTGCTGTCCACCTGCAGTCCTGACGTCCACCTGCAGTCCTCACGTCCACCTGCAGTCCTCACGTCCACCTGCAGTCCTGCTGTCCACCTGCAGTCCTGCTGTCCACCTGCAGTCCTGCCGTCCACCTGCAGTCCTCACGTCCACCTGCAGTCCTGCTGTCCACCTGCAGTCCTGCCGTCCACCTGCAGTCCTCACGTCCACCTGCAGTCCTCATGTCCACCTGCAGTCCTGCTGTCCACCTGCAGTCCTCACGTCCACCTGCAGTCCTCATGTCCACCTGCAGTCCTGCTGTCCACCTGCAGTCCTCACGTCCACCTGCAGTCCTCATGTCCACCTGCAGTTCTCATGTCCACCTGCAGTCCTGCTGTCCACCTGCAGTCCTCACGTCCACCTGCAGTCCCGAACCTTCACTCGCCCGTTGTGCTTCTGTGTTTTTGCCCCGTGAAGCTGCTCTGTGTTGTCTTCAGAGGTTCTCCCATGTCCCGCTGCAACAAATAGCACAGGTAGTAAATGTTTTTGTGTTTTGTGTGAGAAAAGTGTGATTGAGAAACCAGCCGAGGCGCCCACAACAAAACACATATTAGCATTAGAGTATGAGTGTGTGCCGGAGTGCTGTGTGCGATCGCTCATCCGGCGGGGGACAAACACAAACTCCTGACCTGTGCAGCCGCCCCCCGCTCTGCCTCGCTGTCTCATTCAATTAGTATCACAGTGTGAAAGACAAAGCTAATGGATCTGAGCCGCACACAGCCGCTCTGCTGATTGGGCTGATATAATTAGAATAATATCACGTCCGGTCTTAATAAGAAGCGCTGAGATAAATAAGGCCTAAGTTAATAGCTGCGCAGCACTAAAGCTGTGCGTTTGAAATATGCCGAGGCCAGCGCTTCTCCTGTTTGCTCATGGGCCGCTGATCGCAATATTGATGTGAGGGATCTGTCGGGCGAGCGCCTTCTCAGCCTGATTATTCATCTTGATAAATACATAAGGACAGACACAATTATAGATGTTTTTCATTCCTTCCCGCTTTATTCAGTGGAATTAGCTCCTGACGGATGGAGCTGGAGTCTACCTGCTCATAAACACCACACAAGGCTCTGTCCATACACTAATATTAATATTCATTTTCTCCACAGCCGAGGGAGCGTCGTGTATGTTCTTTCAGAATTAAGAAGCGTTTGTGGAAATGACAAAAAAACTAAGATCTCTACAGTCTCAGACACATTTACAAACTCTTTTATTGGCTGATTACTGTTTTAATTACACACATTGTGCTGTGTGTGGTTTAAACGTTAAACCATGAAGCAGCTCCAGCAGAACTCTCCTCTGAAGCAGGATTCTGGACCTGAGTTCTGAAACAAAGTTCTGTATCTGGCTGTGGCCTCTTCCTAAAGCAGTGGTTTCCAACCTTTTTTCCAAGTGACCCCCATTTTATCATTGATCTGTTGACTTCACCTCCCTGACCCTAAAAATTAGGGGGAAAAAAAGTAATTTATTTGCTAAATTTCACTGCATAACCAAAGCATCAGAGTAGTGATGGGCTCTTCTCACAGATTTGTCTCTTTTGGCTCGGCTCTCTGAAGACTCTTAAAGCTCCCAAATGGCTCAACCTTTAGTATCACTATCAGAACTTTATTTAGACCTACCGTATTTTCCGCACTATAAGGCGCATCGGATTATAAGGCGCACCTTCAATTAATGGCCTATTTTAAAACTGTTTTCATATATAGGGCGCACCGCATTATAAGGCGCATCCACTAGATGGCGCTGCGCTAAAGGGAATGTCAATAAAACAGTCAGATAAGTCAGTCAGTCAAACTTTATTAATAGAATACAAACCAGCGTTCTTACAACTCCCTCCTTGAAAACTAGGGATGCACAGATACCACTTTTTTCAAACCGATACGAGTACGAGTACTTCCATTTGAGTACGTACCGATACGAGTACTTATATAGGGGTTACTTTATAGTTTATACAGTCACACTGCTGTATCTCATTCATCCCATACTGTGTCGTCTTTTTGCTGTCTATCCCCGCTCTGCGATGCTAAGTTATTTTTACAACAGAGTGGTTTGAACACAGCTAACCATGGCTAAAATCTGCAGAATATGGACATGTTATACCTCATTTTAAAGCTTAGATTCTCCTCTATTCAGTCGCTAAAATCATTTTAAAGACAGATTGAGCATCTGGGCATCACCTGCTGGAGATTCGCCAAGACATACAGCAGCTAACAGCAGCTAACACAATTAGCAACGGTACTTCTTATGTTTTATCAGACAACAACTGCTTCAGACTCCGCGCTTTATATCATTTTCGGGAACTAGGACAACAAAAGGACAACTGCTTAAGTTTAGGACTCACGTATGATTTGGGATAAGTCTGGTTGAGCAGAATGTAGAGCCAGCTTTGCTTTTAAAACCTGTCACTTCGGCGACGCCCCCTGAATACGGTAGCCATAATTAATCAACATTGATCCATATATAAGGCGCATCGGATTATAAGGCGCACTGTCGGTTTTTGAGAAAATTAAAGGCTTTTAGGTGCGCCTTATAGTGCGGAAAATACGGTAATTTAACCATTATTAATGGGTTGTGTGTTGGTAAACATTATTAATTATTCAGAAATTATACTAAATTTAAACACAAGTACTCGGTCATCAAGCAGAGGAGACTGCAAAATTCCATTCAGAAAAACAGCATTTGGACAATCGGCTTTTTCAGTACGAGCTTCATAACCTCGAGAAACATAACCTCCTTTAACATCTTTAATCTGGATAATCAGACATGTCCACATAACTTAAATTAACTTTTTGTTAACTAACCTTCTTACTGTCTATGGAGATACTGTTGTCTGTCTATTGTTCAGTCTAATCTGTGTTTTATGTTCCCTGTGTTCTAATTTTTACTTAATTTGTTCTGATCGCTCATCGACTTTTGTCTTTGTGTCCTGTGTAACGTCCTGATTGTTATGCGTCCTGTTATTATGTCCTTTTTCTTTGCCATCAACCTGCCAATGGGACTACAGATGAAAATTAGCCTGTTTGGCTAACTCTGGCACATTTACAGCTGGACTGATGAACACATGCTAATTAATGTGCCATATTAAATAAAAAATAAATAAATACATTTAATCAGTGTTTTCATAAAAGCCTTATTTTTATGTAGTTTGCAAACACAAAATACAAATATATACTGGTTTTTGCCAGTTTCTTTCCTTTCCCCGACAAAAACATATGATTGGCTGCAGGCTGCGCCCATCAAAATAAAATTCTGCTTTGTTTGCACTGATTTTTAACAGAGCAGCTGAAGATTTATTTATTTACTTATTTATTTGTTTATTTATTTATTTAAAAGGGACAATGCACATTAATGAACACCAGTAAAAAAAATACATGTGTAAAGTTAGCGTACAGCAAATTTTCATTCGTAGTCCCTTGACATTTAAGACTGGACAAGACAAACAACAATTAAACAAAATTCAACAAGTCATAAAAATCTAACATTCCTCGGGATCTGAAGTGTATATGTGGTTAAAGTGCATACAGTAATTTTAAAGTGCTGTAGTTCTCTAATAAATATAAAGTTAATTTAGTTTAAAGCCAGTTCGATCCACATGTGTTGGTCGTCTCCTGCCGCTCAGAGACGACCAAGACCCTGGAGTTTACAGAGCGCCCTCGGGTCCTAAAACATTCATACATATTTACATATTTACATATTTACATATTTACATATTTACATAACAGTGACAGTAAAGCTGGGGACACACTACACGATTTTTTTGCCCGATTTTATAACGATTCACAGTTGCAGCGAGTCTTCACCAGTCAACACCAGCTGCAGGGAATCGTAATCAGCAGTCGGCCCTGAAATCCGTTACTGTGTGATGTTCAAAGACTCGAATCGTTAAGTTTGTGCGCCGCAAAAACCCGGCCTGACGTCAGTCGCAAGCAATCAAACACCGACTCTGGACCACACTCCTGTAGTGTGGGACGTTTACATCCAACTGGGAATTCATGGAGTCCAGCGGCCGATGAAAAACAGTTGATGGGACACGGGAAATAGCGTCAGGACGCAGATGAAGCAACAGGAAGCGGCGGGAAAATATAAGCGGAAATTTGAAGAAGAAGAAAACAAACAACCATGGCAAACACCGAAGAAAGTTGAGCGCTACCCAAGTGAAACTAGATACATAGACGTTTTTTCTTTCCCTTTTTCCAAACAGAGAGCTGCGCACACAACGGCAACAGCGACCCAGGGAGCTCCATGTTTGTTTACCATTTAGTTCTCGCGAGTTCCCCGCCAGAGTTTGCTGCGTTTGGTTGGCGTCAGTCGCGGCCTCAGCAGATCTTGTAGTGTGTGAGGCGCAGTCTTTCAGTCGTCAGAACTAAATCTGCTGAAACCAGTCGTTAGTGTGAGCTCCTAGTCTTTTCAGAATCTGTAACGACTGAGAAAATCATGTAGTGTGTCCCCAGCTTAAGAAACAGCAGCAGTATAGACTGCAGGGTGAGTGTATGCGGTGCATGCCTACATTTGTATATGATACGTATGTGTATGCACCGCTCAACAACAACAGTAAAATATGAGTCTGTTCAGACAATCATGGAACATGCTACATACGTATCTGTATCATGTAACATGAGGTTCATCTCTCATCCAGAGCATTTTGTTTGCTAAACCATGATCCCTGCTGTGGTCCAGAGCAGAAGGCTGTGTGTTCTCAAATTCATTAAAATCCTTAAAAAATCCTCGGGATGTGACAAGACACAAATCCCACAAGATGAGATTTTTACACCACTGTAGTAAGTATTTTACACAAATGAAAAATGCCATTTATTTAACTGAAAATCATAAAATGCCAGACTATTTAGGTGCATTTTTAAAATCAATTTGTAATAAATGGTATTTACTTCTATTATTTGCCTTGGCAGAACATATTTACTGCCAAATGTTTTGCCACAAACTCAGCTGACGAGCTTCTCCTCTGTAAGAAGAGATCACAAGACCCACGAGAATCTTGTGACATTTTGAGCTTTCAAGATCATGAAATTGCGAGATCTTGTCACACCTCCATAAAAATCCTTTACAGTCGGTGTCTATTCGTGTATTTTTAGCCTCTGCAGGTGTGGAAGATCGAAGTGATGCTTTATTGTCTGGAGTAATGATGATTTCCATGTAAATATGTGATTTCTGTAAGACTGTGCTGGAAGTGAGGATGAGGTGGTATGAGATTGGATGTGGCTGATATTGCGTGGCTCTGTGTCTTAGCGGTGGAGGCGCAGTAGAAGAAGAAGGGTATGTTTAATTCATCCATCTGCACGTCCCTCAGTTCACTCGCCGCAGGCACTGTTTATTTCTGCTTTGTACTTTTGTTTAAAGCCTGTTGTTGACAACTCTGGAGCGTGTCAAACTATCACCACTAATAATTGCTTAAGGAGCTGGAACTTTCTGCAAATGTTGGTTCCCTCTCCTCCTCCTTCACTGCAGTCTCTCAGATGAATTTTTGATTCCTCCTCCTCGCCTCACTCTCAGCACAAAGATTCATGTAATTCAAAGCAGTGGCTTCCAGAGATAGAATAAAAAGAATAATGTAGCGGCGCGGCTGCTACAGCGCTAACGCTTTGGTAAAAAAAGTGTCAAGTGCTGCTCTTTTTTGATGAGTCTTTTGTTCCTGACCCAGGATCCTCTCTGTGCTGTTGTGCTGCAGTTCTGAGGCAGATGAAGGAGGGCCCCTGGGGCCCGCACACCTCCCTCTGTGGGTCAGAGCTGCTCCTCTCTGATCACTCACTGGAGGATTAATCCCCATTAGAGGAGCTGTCAGTCCTACACTGACGGGACACTGACAGGAACAAACCACTGCACTCGCACTGATGAGCGCACAACTTTACATTCTCCTCTGGATCACTACAATGTTTCTGATGCTGATTTTATTACGACACGTTTAAGGATTTTTCATTTTACTCAGTGGGAAACTAAATTTTATCAACACAAAAAACAAATCTGTAACAAAATCTACCTAAAATAACTAAAGAAGAAATGTTTAAACCAGCAACAAAACACATACAGTTCACAGACATGTCTGTAGTACATGTCTGTGAACATGTCTGTGGTCTGTGAACATGTCTGTGGTCTGTCTGTGAACACGTCTGTGAACATGTCTGTGAACATGTCTGTGAACATGTCTGTGGTACATGTCTGTGGTCTGTGGTACATGTCTGTGAACATGTCTGTGAACATGTCTGTGGTACATGTCTGTGAACATGTCTGGTACATGTCTGTGAACATGTCTGTGAACATGTCTGTGGTACATGTCTGTGGTACATGTCTGTGAACATGTCTGTGAACATGTCTGTGGTACATGTCTGAACATGTCTGTGGTACATGTCTGTGGTCTGTGGTACATGTCTGTGAACATGTCTGTGAACATGTCTGTGGTACATGTCTGTGGTCTGTGGTACATGTCTGTGAACATGTCTGTGAACATGTCTGTGGTACATGTCTGAACATGTCTGTGGTACATGTCTGTGGCACATGTCTGTGGTACATGTCTGTGAACATGTCTGTGAACATGTCTGTGAACATGTCTGTGGTACATGTCTGAACATGTCTGTGGTACATGTCTGTGGTCTGTGGTACATGTCTGTGGTACATTTCTGTGAACATGTCTGTGGTACATGTCTGTGGTCTGTCTGCGGTACATGTCTGTGGTATGTGTCTGTGGTCTGTCTGTGGTCTGTCTGTGAACATGTCTGTGGTACATGTCTGTGAACATGTCTGTGAACATGTCTGTGGTACATGTCTGTGAACATGTCTGTGGTACATGTCTGTGAACACGTCTGTGAACATGTCTGTGAACATGTCTGTGGTACATGTCTGTGGTACATGTCTGTGGTACATGTCTGTGGTACATGTCTGTGAACATGTCTGTGGTACATGTCTGTGGTCTGTGAACATGTCTGTGAACATGTCTGTGGTACATGTCTGTGATCATGTCTGTGGTACATGTCTGTGGTACATGTCTGTGGACATGTCTGTGGTACATGTCTGTGAACATGTCTGTGGTACATGTCTGTGGTACATGTCTGTGAACATGTCTGTGGTACATGTCTGTGGTACATGTCTGTGAACATGTCTGTGAACATGTCTGTGGTACATGTCTGTGAAAATGTCTGTGGTCTGTGGTACATTTCTGTGAACATGTCTGTGAACATGTCTGAATATGTCTGTGGTCTGTCTGTGGTACATGTCTGTAGTCTGTCTGCGGTACATGTCTGTGGTATGTGTCTGTGGTCTGTCTGTGGTCTGTCTGTGAACATGTCTGTGGTACATGTCTGTGAACATGTCTGTGGTCTGTCTGTGGTATGTCTGTGGTCTGTCTGTTGTTTTGTTTCCCAGTGGCCTGTGTGAAGTTGAACACGTCTGTGGTCTGTCTGTGGTCTGTCTGCGGTACATGTCTGTGGTCTGTCTGTGGTCTGTCTGTGAACATGTCTGTGGTCTGTATGTGAACATGTCTGTGGTACATGTCTGTGGTACATGTCTGTGAACATGTCTGTGGTACATGTCTGTGGTACATGTCTGTGGTCTGTGAACATGTCTGTGGTACATGTCTGTGGTACATGTCTGTGGTCTGTGGTACATGTCTGTGGTACATGTCTGTGAACATGTCTGTGAACTGTATGTGAACATGTCTGTGGTACATGTCTGTGAACATGTCTGTGGTCTGTGGTACATGTCTGTGAACATGTCTGTGAACTGTATGTGAACATGTCTGTGGTACATGTCTGTGGTACATGTCTGTGAACATGTCTGTGGTACATGTCTGTGGTACATGTCTGTGGTCTGTGAACATGTCTGTGGTACATGTCTGTGGTACATGTCTGTGGTCTGTGGTACATGTCTGTGGTACATGTCTGTGAACATGTCTGTGAACATGTCTGTGAACATGTCTGTGGTCTGTGGTACATGTCTGTGAACATGTCTGTGAACATGTCTGTGGTCTGTGGTACATGTCTGTGAACATGTCTGTGAACATGTCTGTGGTACATGTCTGTGAACATGTCTGTGAACATGTCTGTGGTACATGTCTGTGGTCTGTGTACATGTCTGTGAACATGTCTGTGGTCTGTCTGTGAACATGTCTGTGGTCTGTGAACATGTCTGTGAACATGTCTGTGGTACATGTCTGTGGTCTGTGGTACATGTCTGTGAACATGTCTGTGAACATGTCTGTGGTCTGTCTGTGAACATGTCTGTGGTCTGTGAACATGTCTGTGAACATGTCTGAACATGTCTGTGAACATGTCTGTGGTCTGAAAATTTCTGTGGTCTGTGAACATGTCTGTGAACATGTCTGAACATGTCTCTGAACATGTCTGTGGTCTGTCTGAAAATTTCTGTGGTCTGTGAACATGTCTGTGAACATGTCTGTGGTACATGTCTGTGAACATGTCTGTGGTCTGTGGTACATGTCTGTGAACATGTCTGTGGTCTGTCTGTGAACATGTCTGTGGTACATGTCTGTGAACATGTCTGTGGTCTGTGGTACATGTCTGTGAACATGTCTGTGAACATGTCTGTGAATATGTCTGTGGTCTGTCTGTGGTCCATGTCTGTGGTCTGTCTGCGGTACATGTCTGTGGTATGTGTCTGTGGTCTGTCTGTGGTCTGTCTGTGAACATGTCTGTGGTACATGTCTGTGAACATGTCTGTGGTCTGTCTGTGGTCTGTGTGTGGTCTGTCTGTTGTTTTGTTTCACAGTAGCCTGTGTGAAGTTGAACACGTCTGTGGTCTGTCTGTGGTCTGTCTGTGGTCTGTGTGTGGTCTGTCTGTTGTTTTGTTTCACAGTAGCCTGTGTGAAGTTGAACACGTCTGTGGTCTGTCTGTGGTCTGTCTGCGGTACATGTCTGTGGTCTGTCTGTGGTCTGTCTGTGAACATGTCTGTGGTCTGTCTGTGGTTTTGTTTCCCAGTAGCCTGTGTGAAGTTGAACATGTCTGTGGTCTGTCTGTGGTCTGTCTGTGGTCTGTCTGTGGTTTTGTTTCCCAGTAGCCTGTGTGAAGGTGAACATGTCTGTGGTCTGTCTGTGGTCTGTCTGTGGTACATGTCTGTGGTCTGTCTGTGGTCTGTCTGTTGTTTTGTTTCCCAGTAGCCTGTGTGAAGTTGAACATGTCTGTGGTACATGTCTGTGGTCTGTCTGTGGTTTTGTTTCCCAGTAGCCTGTGTGAAGTTGAACATGTCTGTGGTCTGTCTGTGGTACATGTCTGTGGTCTGTCTGTGGTTTTGTTTCCCAGTAGCCTGTGTGAAGTTGAACATGTCTGTGGTCTGTCTGTGGTCTGTCTGTGGTCTGTCTGTGGTTTTGTTTCCCAGTAGCCTGTGTGAAGTTGAACATGTCTGTGATCTGTCTGTGGTACATGTCTGTGGTCTGTCTGTGGTTTTGTTTCCCAGTAGCCTGTGTGAAGTTGAACATGTCTGTGGTCTGTCTGTGGTACATGTCTGTGGTCTGTCTGTGGTCTGTCTGGGGTTTTGTTTCCCAGTAGCCTGTGTGAAGTTGAACATGTCTGTGGTCTGTCTGTGGTCTGTCTGTGGTTTTGTTTCCCAGTAGCCTGTGTGAAGTTGAACATGTCTGTGGTATGTGTCTGTGGTCTGTCTGTGAACATGTCTGTGGTCTGTCTGTGGTACGTGTCTGTGGTCTGTCTGTTGTTTTGTTTCACAGTAGCCTGTGTGAAGTTGAACACGTCTGTGGTCTGTCTGTGGTCTGTCTGCGGTACATGTCTGTGGTCTGTCTGTGGTCTGTCTGTGAACATGTCTGTGGTCTGTCTGTGGTTTTGTTTCCCAGTAGCCTGTGTGAAGTTGAACATGTCTGTGGTCTGTCTGTGGTCTGTCTGTGGTACATGTCTGTGGTCTGTCTGTGGTCTGTCTGTTGTTTTGTTTCCCAGTAGCCTGTGTGAAGTTGAACATGTCTGTGGTACATGTCTTTGGTCTGTCTGTGGTACATGTCTGTGGTCTGTCTGTGGTCTGTCTGTTGTTTTGTTTCCCAGTAGCCTGTGTGAAGTTGAACATGTCTGTGGTACATGTCTGTGGTCTGTCTGTGGTTTTGTTTCCCAGTAGCCTGTGTGAAGTTGAACATGTCTGTGGTCTGTCTGTGGTACATGTCTGTGGTCTGTCTGTGGTTTTGTTTCCCAGTAGCCTGTGTGAAGTTGAACATGTCTGTGGTCTGTCTGTGGTCTGTCTGTGGTCTGTCTGTGGTTTTGTTTCCCAGTAGCCTGTGTGAAGTTGAACATGTCTGTGGTCTGTCTGTGGTACATGTCTGTGGTCTGTCTGTGGTCTGTCTGTGGTCTGTCTGGGGTTTTGTTTCCCAGTAGCCTGTGTGAAGTTGAACATGTCTGTGGTCTGTCTGTGGTCTGTCTGTGGTTTTGTTTCCCAGTAGCCTGTGTGAAGTTGAACATGTCTGTGGTATGTGTCTGTGGTCTGTCTGTGAACATGTCTGTGGTCTGTCTGTGGTCTGTCTGTGGTTTTGTTTCCCAGTAGCCTGTGTGAAGTTGAACATGTCTGTGGTCTGTCTGTGGTCTGTCTGTGGTCTGTCTGTGGTCTGTCTGTGGTTTTGTTTCCCAGTAGCCTGTGTGAAGTTGAACATGTCTGTGGTCTGTCTGTGGTCTGTCTGTGGTTTTGTTTCCCAGTAGCCTGTGTGAAGTTGAACATGTCTGTGGTCTGTCTGTGGTCTGTCTGTGGTTTTGTTTCCCAGTAGCCTGTGTGAAGTTGAACATGTCTGTGGTCTGTCTGTGGTACATGTCTGTGGTCTGTCTGTGGTCTGTCTGTGGTTTTGTTTCCTGATAGCCTGTGTGAAGTTGAACATGTCTGTGGTCTGTCTGTGGTCTGTCTGTGGTCTGTCTGTGGTTTTGTTTCCCAGTAGCCTGTGTGAAGTTGAACATGTCTGTGGTCTGTCTGTGGTACATGTCTGTGGTCTGTCTGTGGTCTGTCTGTGGTTTTGTTTCCCAGTAGCCTGTGTGAAGTTGAACATGTCTGTGGTATGTGTCTGTGGTCTGTCTGTGAACATGTCTGTGGTCTGTCTGTGGTCTGTCTGTGGTTTTGTTTCCCAGTAGCCTGTGTGAAGTTGAACATGTCTGTGGTCTGTCTGTGGTCTGTCTGTGGTCTGTCTGTGGTTTTGTTTCCCAGTAGCCTGTGTGAAGTTGAACATGTCTGTGGTCTGTCTGTGGTCTGTCTGTGGTTTTGTTTCCCAGTAGCCTGTGTGAAGTTGAACATGTCTGTGGTCTGTCTGTGGTCTGTCTGTGGTTTTGTTTCCCAGTAGCCTGTGTGAAGTTGAACATGTCTGTGGTCTGTCTGTGGTACATGTCTGTGGTCTGTCTGTGGTCTGTCTGTGGTTTTGTTTCCTGATAGCCTGTGTGAAGTTGAACATGTCTGTGGTCTGTCTGTGGTCTGTCTGTGGTCTGTCTGTGGTTTTGTTTCCCAGTAGCCTGTGTGAAGTTGAACATGTCTGTGGTCTGTCTGTGGTCTGTCTGTGGTCTGTCTGTGGTCTGTCTGTGGTTTTGTTTCCCAGTAGCCTGTGTGAAGTTGAACACGTCTGTGGTACATGTCTGTGGTACATGTTTGTGGTCTGTCTGTGGTCTGTCTGTGGTCTGTCTGTGGTCTGTCTGTGGTCTGTCTGTGGTTTTGTTTCCCAGTAGCCTGTGTGAAGTTGAACATGTCTGTGGTCTGTCTGTGGTCTGTCTGTGGTCTGTCTGTTGTTTTGTTTCCTGATAGCTTGTGTGAAGTTGAACATGTCTGTGGTACATGTCTGTGGTCTGTCTGTGGTCTGTCTGTTGTTTTGTTTCCCAGTAGCCTGTGTGAAGTTGAACATGTCTGTGGTACATGTTTGTGGTCTGTCTGTGGTCTGTCTGTGGTACATGTCTGTGGTCTGTCTGTGGTCTGTCTGTGGTCTGTCTGTGGTTTTGTTTCCCAGTAGCCTGTGTGAAGTTGAACATGTCTGTGGTCTGTCTGTGGTTTGTCTGTGGTCTGTCTGTTGTTTTGTTTCCTGATAGCCTGTGTGAAGTTGAACATGTCTGTGGTACATGTCTGTGGTCTGTCTGTGGTCTGTCTGTTGTTTTGTTTCCCAGTAGCCTGTGTGAAGTTGAACATGTCTGTGGTCTGTCTGTGGTCTGTCTGTGGTCTGTCTGTGGTTTTGTTTCCCAGTAGCCTGTGTGAAGTAGAACATGTCTGTGGTCTGTGTCTGTGGTCTGTCTGTGAACATGTCTGTGGTCTGTCTGTGGTCTGTCTGTGGTCTGTCTGTGGTTTTGTTTCCCAGTAGCCTGTGTGAAGTTGAACATGTCTGTGAACATGTCTGTGGTATGTGTCTGTGGTCTGTCTGTGGTCTGTCTGTGGTCTGTCTGTGGTCTGTCTGTGGTTTTGTTTCCTGATAGCCTGTGTGAAGTTGAACATGTCTGTGGTCTGTCTGTGGTCTGTCTGTGGCACATGTCTGTGGTCTGTCTGTGGTCTGTCTGTGGTTTTGTTTCCCAGTAGCCTGTGTGAAGTTGAACATGTCTGTGGTCTGTCTGTGGTCTGTCTGTGGTCTGTCTGTGGTCTGTCTGTGGTTTTGTTTCCCAGTAGCCTGTGTGAAGTTGAACATGTCTGTGAACATGTCTGTGGTCTGTCTGTGGTCTGTCTGTGGTACATGTCTGTGGTCTGTCTGTGGTCTGTCTGTGGTTTTGTTTCCCAGTAGCCTGTGTGAAGTTGAACATGTCTGTGGTCTGTCTGTGGTACATGTCTGTGGTCTGTCTGTGGTTTTGTTTCCCAGTAGCCTGTGTGAAGTTGAACATGTCTGTGGTCTGTCTGTGGTCTGTCTGTTGTTTTGTTTCACAGTAGCCTGTGTGAAGTTGAACACGTCTGTGGTCTGTCTGTGGTCTGTCTGTGGTCTGTCTGTTGTTTTGTTTCACAGTAGCCTGTGTGAAGTTGAACACGTCTGTGGTCTGTCTGTGGTACATGTCTGTGGTCTGTCTGTGGTCTGTCTGTGGACATGTCTGTGGTCTGTCTGTGGTCTGTCTGTGGTCTGTCTGTTGTTTTGTTTCACAGTAGCCTGTGTGAAGTTGAACATGTCTGTGAACATGTCTGTGGTCTGTCTGTGGTCTGTCTGTGGTCTGTCTGTGGTCTGTCTGTGGTTTTGTTTCCCAGTAGCCTGTGTGAAGTTGAACATGTCTGTGGTCTGTCTGTGGTCTGTCTGTGGTCTGTCTGTGGTTTTGTTTCCCAGTAGCCTGTGTGAAGTTGAACATGTCTGTGGTCTGTCTGTGGTCTGTCTGTGGTCTGTCTGTGGTTTTGTTTCCTGATAGCCTGTGTGAAGTTGAACATGTCTGTGGTCTGTGTCTGTGGTCTGTC
Organism: Bostrychus sinensis; assembly: GCA_020698575.1. Classification (NCBI taxonomy): domain Eukaryota; kingdom Metazoa; phylum Chordata; class Actinopteri; order Gobiiformes; family Eleotridae; genus Bostrychus; species Bostrychus sinensis. The sequence continues at coordinate 3,031,149 of CM036242.1, forward strand.
TGTGAACATGTCTGTGGTCTGTCTGTGGTCTGTCTGTGGTCTGTCTGTGGTTTTGTTTCCCAGTAGCCTGTGTGAAGTTGAACATGTCTGTGGTCTGTCTGTGGTCTGTCTGTGGTCTGTCTGTGGTTTTGTTTCCTGATAGCCTGTGTGAAGTTGAACATGTCTGTGGTCTGTCTGTGGTCTGTCTGTGGTCTGTCTGTGGTTTTGTTTCCCAGTAGCCTGTGTGAAGTTGAACATGTCTGTGGTCTGTCTGTGGTCTGTCTGTGGTCTGTCTGTGGTTTTGTTTCCCAGTAGCCTGTGTGAAGTTGAACATGTCTGTGGTCTGTCTGTGGTCTGTCTGTGGTTTTGTTTCCCAGTAGCCTGTGTGAAGTTGAACATGTCTGTGGTCTGTCTGTGGTCTGTCTGTGGTCTGTCTGTGGTTTTGTTTCCCAGTAGCCTGTGTGAAGTTGAACATGTCTGTGAACATGTCTGTGGTCTGTCTGTGGTCTGTCTGTGGTCTGTCTGTGGTCTGTCTGTGGTTTTGTTTCCCAGTAGCCTGTGTGAAGTTGAACATGTCTGTGAACATGTCTGTGGTCTGTCTGTGGTCTGTCTGTGGTCTGTCTGTGGTCTGTCTGTGGTTTTGTTTCCCAGTAGCCTGTGTGAAGTTGAACATGTCTGTGAACATGTCTGTGGTCTGTCTGTGGTCTGTCTGTGGTCTGTCTGTGGTCTGTCTGTGGTTTTGTTTCCCAGTAGCCTGTGTGAAGTTGAACATGTCTGTGGTCTGTCTGTGGTCTGTCTGTGGTCTGTCTGTGGTTTTGTTTCCCAGTAGCCTGTGTGAAGTTGAACATGTCTGTGGTCTGTCTGTGGTACATGTCTGTGGTCTGTCTGTGGTTTTGTTTCCCAGTAGCCTGTGTGAAGTTGAACATGTCTGTGGTCTGTCTGTGGTCTGTCTGTGGTCTGTCTGTGGTTTTGTTTCCCAGTAGCCTGTGTGAAGTTGAACATGTCTGTGGTCTGTCTGTGGTCTGTCTGTGGTCTGTCTGTGGTTTTGTTTCCCAGTAGCCTGTGTGAAGTTGAACATGTCTGTGGTCTGTCTGTGGTCTGTCTGTGGTCTGTCTGTGGTTTTGTTTCCCAGTAGCCTGTGTGAAGTTGAACATGTCTGTGAACATGTCTGTGGTCTGTCTGTGGTCTGTCTGTGGTCTGTCTGTGGTCTGTCTGTGGTTTTGTTTCCCAGTAGCCTGTGTGAAGTTGAACATGTCTGTGAACATGTCTGTGGTCTGTCTGTGGTCTGTCTGTGGTCTGTCTGTGGTCTGTCTGTGGTTTTGTTTCCCAGTAGCCTGTGTGAAGTTGAACATGTCTGTGAACATGTCTGTGGTCTGTCTGTGGTCTGTCTGTGGTCTGTCTGTGGTCTGTCTGTGGTTTTGTTTCCCAGTAGCCTGTGTGAAGTTGAACATGTCTGTGGTCTGTCTGTGGTCTGTCTGTGGTCTGTCTGTGGTTTTGTTTCCCAGTAGCCTGTGTGAAGTTGAACATGTCTGTGGTCTGTCTGTGGTCTGTCTGTGGTCTGTCTGTGGTTTTGTTTCCCAGTAGCCTGTGTGAAGTTGCCTGTGTGTGAGGTTTGCTGCTGTGCTGTTTCTCGAGGCTGTAAACAACTCCTGCCTCTGTTTTACAACACATTAAATATTCATAAGCTTCTTTTATGACTAAAGTGTCAACAGGGTATTTCCTTTACGCGGCACAGATGGCAAATATTGTCTGACAGACAAATGTTTTTAGGAGAAAATATCACAGTTTGTTGAGTTTGAAGTGTTGTCGAGGTTAGATCCGTACACAACACTCGCTCGTAAATATACTACAATAAAAATCCTGGGAGTCTGTGTGTGCGAAACAACATCACATCAAAATATTAACAAGTTTGACAAAACTATAAAAATATCCAACCACCAGGCGTCACAAGCCAGTGTACGTTTTTGCCAGTCCCAAGCTCGGATAAATACCGAGAGTTCATGATGAAGTGTTTGTAGTAAGTGTTACATCATCTTCTGTGGTGACCCTGGAGGAGAAAAACCTAAAGAAAATCAGTTCACTCTCAGCTTCATTTCCTTTCTGCTGCTGTTTTCCTCACAGCTGCTCTGGCCCCGCCTCTCGTCCCCAACAACAACAGAGTTAGGCCCCGAGGATCCAGCAGCGGTTCCTTCGCCACCTTGCTTTGGCCAAAATGTAGTTTTGGCACGGACATAAATTACTTTTAAAAGCCTATTTAGCAAGTTTGAGATGAGTATTGTTAAACCAAAATGTAGCGTTTAGACCTTTCACTAAAGTTTGTAGAAAGTGAATGCTTTCTAACATCAGCAATCTCACTTTTATCCCTGTTTTTATCCCAGCGAGTGCCGCCCCCTCGCGAATGTTCACCTCACTCATTTGTCTGTGTTTTTTTAAGTCTCTACTGGTTGAAATGTTTTGAAGGATTTGTTTTTCTGTTATTAACGCTGTGCAACTTAAACCTAAAATATAGCCTATAAAAGAGAGAGCTTTTAAAATTTACAGTGGCAGATTTTTCTGTGGCGTACTACTTTATTTTATATAATACTGATTATAAAATACAAATAACCATTTAACATGGGAGTTAAACAAAATTTACTATTAAGTGATTTAAGCTTTACAAACTGAAGTGTACTATAAAGCTGCACTAATACTGCTCTTTTTTACAGTACAGGATGGGAATAAGAAAAACTAAAGTCATGTGTGACACTGTTCATCTGAGTCATGGTGCTGTCGACCAAAATATAAAATGACTGTATTACTGTAAAACATAACAATTGTGTTAAAACGACATATTTGAATTGTTTAGATCAGTGGTTCCCAAAGTGGGGCCCCCTGGGTGTCCACGAAGGTACTACAGGGGACCCCCAGAGGCTGTCTATTTTTCAATTTCAATTTGAATGTATTATTATTATTATTATTATTATTATTATTATTATTATTATTATTTCAGACACACATTTAGGTTCATAAAAACAAATAAAACATACAAAAATATAAAAAATCAATAGAAATATTAAATACCTAAAAACATTAAGTACATAAAAAACATTTGAAATTAATTACAGTTGTATACTTGTTTTAAAATTTTACTTTAAAACAACTTTTAGTCAATAATCAGTGTTTTTGTAATGTTTTTATAAAAGAAACATATGGAGAAAAACATGGCAGAGGCGTTTGAACAGAGGGGAGTTTTATTGTTGGGGGTCCGCGAGGGATTTTCGGAAATTTAAGGGGCCACGACAGTCCTGACTTTGGGAAGGGCTGGTTTAGATCTAACATATTTACATTGGGTGGACACACTTTCCATGATTTAATCCTGTATCCATCATTTTTTTCAGTGTACAGGGTTGTTTGACCTGCCCCAAGCCCACATATCTTTTTAATGGTCTAGCAGTTTTTCTCTTTAAATGCAACATACACAGCTCTGACGAAGGCACTGAGCCAAAACGTAATCAAATGAAATCATCTTTGACATCTCCATGTAAATGTTTTTTGAGTGTACGTTACCTCTCTGTTTTCTGTCTGCAGACTCTGTTTTTCTGTTTTTGCACATTTTGTGGATGTTCGCCTGCTTCTACTTCTGCCCCATCAGAGGGAGCCCGGGTCAACCTGGGACACGTCTGTGGTACATGTCTGTGAACATGTCTGTGGTACATGTCTGTGGTACATGTCTGTGAACATGTCTGTGAACATGTCTGTGAACATGTCTGTGGTACATGTCTGTGAACATGTCTGTGGTACATGTCTGTGAACATGTCTGTGAACATGTCTGTGGTACATGTCTGTGAACATGTCTGTGGTACATGTCTGTGGTACATGTCTGTGAACATGTCTGTGGTACATGTCTGTGGTACATGTCTGTGAACATGTCTGTGAACATGTCTGTGAACATGTCTGTGAACATGTCTGTGGTACATGTCTGTGAACATGTCTGTGGTACATGTCTGTGAACATGTCTGTGAACATGTCTGTGGTACATGTCTGTGAACATGTCTGTGGTCTGTGAACATGTCTGTGGTCTGTCTGTGGTACATGTCTGTGGTACATGTCTGTGAACATGTCTGTGAACATGTCTGTGGTACATGTCTGTGAACATGTCTGTGGTCTGTGAACATGTCTGTGGTCTGTCTGTGGTACATGTCTGTGGTACATGTCTGTGAACATGTCTGTGAACATGTCTGTGGTACATGTCTGTGAACATGTCTGTGGTCTGTGAACATGTCTGTGGTCTGTCTGTGGTACATGTCTGTGGTACATGTCTGTGAACATGTCTGTGAACATGTCTGTGGTACATGTCTGTGAACATGTCTGTGGTCTGTGAACATGTCTGTGGTCTGTCTGTGGTACATGTCTGTGAACATGTCTGTGAACATGTCTGTGAACATGTCTGTGAACACGTCTGTGAACATGTCTGTGAACATGTCTGTGAACATGTCTGTGGTACATGTCTGTGAACATGTCTGTGAACACGTCTGTGAACATGTCTGTGAACATGTCTGTGAACACGTCTGTGAACATGTCTGTGAACATGTCTGTGAACATGTCTGTGGTCTGTCTGTGGTCTGTCTGTGAACATGTCTGTGAACACGTCTGTGAACATGTCTATGGTCTGTCTGTGAACATGTCTGTGAACATGTCTGTGAACATGTCTGTGAACATGTCTGTGGTACATGTCTGTGAACATGTCTGTGGATGTCTGTCATGTCTGTGGTACATGTCTGTGAACATGTCTGTGAACATGTCTGTGAACATGTCTGTGGATGTCTGTGAACATGTCTGTGGATGTCTGTCATGTCTGTGAACATGTCTGTGAACATGTCTGTGAACATGTCTGTGAACATGTCTGTGGATGTCTGTGAACATGTCTGTGGATGTCTGTGAACATGTCTGTGGATGTCTGTCATGTCTGTGCCCTGGGTCTTGACCTGGGAATGGTGTAAGTGTGTGTAAGTGTGTGTAAGTGTGTGTAAGTTTGTGTAAGTGTGTGTAAGTTTGTGTAAGTGTGTGTAAGTGTGTGTAAGTGTGTGTAAGTGTGTGTAAGTGTGTGTAAGTTTGTGTAAGTGTGTGTAAGTGTAAGTGTGTGTAAGTGTGTGTAAGTTTGTGTAAGTGTGTGTAAGTGTGTGTAAGTGTGTGTAAGTTTGTGTAAGTGTGTGTAAGTGTGTGTAAGTGTGTGTAAGTGTGTGTAAGTGTGTGTAAGTGTGTGTAAGTTTGTGTAAGTGTGTGTAAGTGTGTGTAAGTGTGTGTAAGTGTGTGTAAGTGTAAGTGTGTGTAAGTGTGTGTAAGTGTGTGTAAGTTTGTGTAAGTGTGTGTAAGTGTGTGTAAGTGTGTGTAAGTGTGTGTAAGTTTGTGTAAGTGTGTGTAAGTGTGTGTAAGTGTGTGTAAGTTTGTGTAAGTGTGTGTAAGTGTGTGTAAGTTTGTGTAAGTGTGTGTAAGTGTGTGTAAGTGTAAGTGTGTGTAAGTGTGTGTAAGTGTGTGTAAGTGTGTGTAAGTGTAAGTGTGTGTAAGTGTGTGTAAGTGTGTGTAAGTGTAAGTGTGTGTAAGTGTGTGTAAGTTTGTGTAAGTGTGTGTAAGTGTGTGTAAGTGTGTGTAAGTGTGTGTAAGTTTGTGTAAGTGTGTGTAAGTGTGTGTAAGTGTGTGTAAGTGTAAGTGTGTGTAAGTGTGTGTAAGTGTGTGTAAGTTTGTGTAAGTGTGTGTAAGTGTGTGTAAGTGTAAGTGTGTGTAAGTGTGTGTAAGTGTGTGTAAGTGTAAGTGTGTGTAAGTGTGTGTAAGTGTGTGTAAGTGTGTGTAAGTGTGTGTAAGTGTGTGTAAGTTTGTGTAAGTGTGTGTAAGTGTGTGTAAGTGTAAGTGTGTGTAAGTGTGTGTAAGTGTGTGTAAGTGTGTGTAAGTGTGTGTAAGTGTAAGTGTGTGTAAGTGTGTGTAAGTGTGTGTAAGTGTGTGTAAGTGTGTGTAAGTGTAAGTGTGTGTAAGTGTGTGTAAGTGTGTGTAAGTGTGTGTAAATGTGTGTAAGTGTGTGTAAGTGTGTGTAAGTGTGTGTAAGTGTAAGTGTGTGTAAGTGTGTGTAAGTGTAAGTGTGTGTAAGTGTGTGTAAGTGTGTGTAAGTGTGTGTAAGTGTAAGTGTGTGTAAGTGTGTGTAAGTGTAAGTGTGTGTAAGTGTGTGTAAGTGTGTGTAAGTGTGTAAGTGTGTGTAAGTGTGTGTAAGTGTAAGTGTGTGTAAGTGTGTGTAAGTGTGTGTAAGTGTAAGTGTGTGTAAGTGTAAGTGTGTGTAAGTGTGTGTAAGTGTGTGTAAGTGTGTGTAAGTTTGTGTAAGTGTGTGTAAGTGTGTGTAAGTGTGTGTAAGTGTAAGTGTGTGTAAGTGTGTGTAAGTGTAAGTGTGTGTAAGTGTGTGTAAGTTTGTGTAAGTGTGTGTAAGTGTGTGTAAGTGTGTGTAAGTGTGTGTAAGTGTAAGTGTGTGTAAGTGTGTGTAAGTGTGTGTAAGTGTAAGTGTGTGTAAGTGTGTGTAAGTGTGTGTAAGTGTGTGTAAGTGTGTGTAAGTGTAAGTGTGTGTAAGTGTGTGTAAGTGTGTGTAAGTGTGTGTAAGTGTAAGTGTGTGTAAGTGTGTGTAAGTGTGTGTAAGTGTGTGTAAGTGTAAGTGTGTGTAAGTGTGTGTAAGTGTGTGTAAGTGTGTGTAAGTGTAAATGTGTGTAAGTGTGTGTAAGTGTGTGTAAGTGTGTGTAAGTGTAAGTGTGTGTAAGTGTGTGTAAGTGTGTGTAAGTGTAAGTGTGTGTAAGTGTGTGTAAGTGTGTGTAAGTGTAAGTGTGTGTAAGTGTGTGTAAGTGTGTGTAAGTGTAAGTGTGTGTAAGTGTGTGTAAGTGTGTGTAAGTGTAAGTGTGTGTAAGTGTGTGTAAGTGTGTGTAAGTGTAAGTGTGTGTAAGTGTGTGTAAGTGTAAGTGTGTGTAAGTGTGTGTAAGTGTGTGTAAGTGTGTGTAAGTGTGTGTAAGTGTGTGTATTTCTGGCCTGCGACCCTAACCTAAGCAGAAGTGTGTGGTTATATCAAAGGTCTGGTGTCTGTCATGACTCCGCTCACAAACTTCAGAACCATCCACACCAGAGACCAAACATCTCTTTTTATGTACAACATTCAAAGCTGATGACTAAAAACAATACGAGTGTGTGTGGAAAAGTGGCTTCTAGTATCTCTATAACAGTAATCCTGATGTTTCACGGCCATCACAAAAAGTGCTCATCTTTCTGCAGAGGAGCTGTAAATCTGAGGTCATTTACAGAAACCAAATGAAAGCCAATCGGTTGGGAACATTTAACTGCTGTTGTATAAAGTGAATATGCTAATATTACACAAATATTCACAAAATTATCCCCAAACAAGCCCGTGCTCCTGGCTCTTCCTGCTTTATGGGCCATTTCCAACAGCATTTATCTCCTTTAATGGTAGAATTAGGGACATTACGGGCCCAGGATAAGTTTTGGTTCACTCTGAGGGCACGCGGATGGAGCGGCAGCAGTCTGAGGATGAAGCGTGTGGCACTGAAGTTCGACTCAAGTCCCCACCAGCAGCCAGCATGGTGCCAATTAGCAAGGAGCACCCCCGCCGCCCCCCGCCCGCTCAGATTAAACTGCATATTGATGTATAAATGATGTCCTACACAAAAGATGGCCGTGCATCTGTATGTAAATGTTTAATTAACCCGTGGCTGAATCGCTGCACCGCTCCAGAGCGGAGCATATCAATCTGAGGGGGCGGCCATAACGCGGGCCGATGGCGGGAAAATGAGGCGCGCGGAGCCTCCTCTTCTGATAATGTCCTGTTTGTTCTCTGCACAACGCTGCTCCACTCCTCACCTCAGGGTCTCACTCATTTTAGACGTTCATACGCGTCTCTTTGTCTTTTATCATAATCCCTTTATTGTTCTCTCGCAACATTAAAATAACACTGAGATTGTGAAATGGCAGAGGTGGAAATAACAACTTACAAATGCATACATGTAAAGTGGATTCTTGAGAGTTTTTCTGCTTTTTAACCTTGGTTATTTCACTTTATTTACATCAATTTTGCCATGTAGTCTATTTTAAAATCACAGCCGTTTGGTACCGTTTTTCCATCGTGTGGCTCGGGGTGTGACGTATACTCAGGTGTGACTTATATATTAAAATATTTCAGGTGTTGGTTAGAGGGCGCTCTAGGCTTGTGTACCAGCATCTGCTGCACCTGTACCACTGACAATTTAAAATGTAAACATTACCAACAACAACTTAGGCTATAAAGACAACTGAGAAAGAGCGGAATAATTGGAAATGGAACTGGAATTTAAAGGATTTAGCGATTAGGAGTGAGATGGTGAGTTTGGTGAACTTGTTATATTATGTTCTTTATGCTATAGTTATGTGAATAACTGTTAATATATTACGTTAACATACGAGACACCTATTCAGTTCGTTGTTTATGCTTCATGTAGCTGAATAACCATCAATGTGTTACGTTAGCATAGCGCACACCTATTCAGCTGTTGTTCTCTATTCTATTATTACTATAACTTGCCTTTCAACATGAAATGTCTGTTCTTGGTGTCGGATTTTGTCAAATAAATTTCCCCCAAAAATGCGACTTATAGTCCAGTGTGACTTATATACGTTTTTTTCTTCTTCATTATGTATTTTTTGCCTAGTGCGACTTATACTCCGGAGCCACTTATAGTCTGAAAAATACAGTATGAGTACCTTAACCTCCACGTTTTTATTTGGAAGTTCCTTGTCCCTCTGCAGCTGGACAGATGTGTTCCTGTCGTGTGTAGGGAGATGAGGAACATGGAACCATCCCTAACATCATTAGAACCAAGGTAAGGCTCACTTACATTTACTTGAGTAACTTTTTGAATTAAATGTACTTCGCACAGTACTTTTATTGCATACTTTTTACTTCTACTTGAGTAATAATATTTTAGAGCAGTGGTTCCCAAAGTGGGGTCCCAGGGGCCCCCTGGGGGTCCACAAAGGTACTGCAGGGGGCCCCCAGAGGCTGTCTATATTAAGTACATAAAAAGAAATTGAGTTTGAAATGCACTGTAAAAAACAATGCTGCAAAAACTCAAGGCAACAGGATCCCTCAAGATTTTTGAGTTTTGGTGATCAACTCAAAATCTCAAGTTTTCAACAACTGATATTTTTTACTCACAAAATTTAACATTCAAATTTTAAGTTTCCCTCACTATCTTTATTTTTTCCAGCTCATCTTACAGCAACTGACTCCACTGTTCAGAAAAAGTATTATTGATAATAATAAAAACTAAATATACTACATTTAACAAAAGAATAACTTTTTCTGAACTCTGTAAGTTGGCTGTAAGATGAGTAAAAAAATATTGATAGAGAGAAAAACTTAAAAATTAGAAAAGTTTTTAGACGTATGAACATCAAATTAAGTGAAAGTGTGGAAAACTTGAGATTTTGAGTTGGCCCCAAAAATCTGGAGAAATCCTTTGCTTTGAGTTGTTGAGTTTTTGCAGCTTTTTTTTTTTTTTTAACAATGTATTTGTTTAAAAATATAACTTTAAAACACTTTTTAGCCAATAATCAGTGTCTTTTGTGATTATATATATATATTTTTATAGAAATCTATGGAGAAAAACATGAAAATAAAATTGGGATTGAGGGAAGTTGTATTGTTGGGGGTCCAGGTGGGATTTTGGTAAATTTAAGGCGGACCATGACGCTCCTGACTTTGGGAATGGCTGTTTTAGAGTAAACAATACTCTTGCGTACAAACTTGTGGTTAGTCTCCCACATCTATATGTTACCTAAATAAAAACCTGCCCAGTATTTGAGTAGCTCCTCACCTCTGACCATAACCAGGCCTCTCCAGTGTAAAGGTGACGGCCTCAGAAACCAACAGTGAGCTGACAGCAGCGCGCGGACCAAGATAAGTTTGTCTGGGTAAATAAAGCCTGTCAGACAACTGCTTGAGTTCATTTATGAGGCCAGTTAATGTAGCATGTTATGAAGAGGAGCTAATGATCTTTCTGTCCTCTGTTTCTGTCCACAGCAGCAGTTAGCACAAGCCTCGACGGTCAGTCACTACTCACTGGTTCTTCCTTCGGTGGCGGTGAGGAGGGGGTTCTTGTCTTGGATTGATTCATTCAGAAAACACTGCTGCCATTAATGTGCTGTTAGGCCTCTCTCTGTTTAAGAGCATGACAGAATCACATGATTAAAAGATAGAAGCCTATTAATTCTTACTCTCCTTTCAGCTCCTCTCAGCATCATCTGCCTCCATCTAACTCTATCCTCTGCATCTGATTCTCTTCCACCACACGCTGGTCTTCCTCTAGGCCAGAGGTTCATGGCTGAACAAAGACTGCTCTACAAATTGGCCCAGTTTTTTAAGAAAGATATCTTTGTCAAAAAAACCTGTTTGCCTCTACACTCAGATGACTCTTTTAAAAGATAGACATGGAAATGGAACCAGAAACTCTTCCTTAATGCATTACACATTACTTTTACCTAAAACCAAATCCTAAATCCTTACAGAGTGATCTATGATCCTGTAGATGAGCTAATTTTATTTATTTATTTGCATTTATTTGAAATAGGACAGTGCACATTCATCAACAAATCAGCAGTGAGCATCAATGTAAATATGCCGGAGTTAGCACAAAGCTAAATTTCATCCGTTGTCCTAATGAACTAACTCCTGATGCATTGCCTGTCCGTCCTGGGAGAGGATCTCTCCTTCAGTTGGGCTCCATAAGGTTTCTTCTTTTTTCCCACAGCTGGGTTTTTTAGGAGTTTTTCCTTACCGAGAAGGAGGGTCTAAGGACAGGAGTGTCCTGGCTCTGTTTAGTGGCGCCTATGACCCCGGGGAACAGGCTTTGCTTTTGCTGTGTAAAGTGTAATTGCACATCCACGAATATTAAATGAATATTAATAATGAATATTAAATATAATAGATAAAAATAGTGACTATTAAAAAGGATACAATTTTAGGTTTTCTTATACAATTTTTATAGATAATGATCTTATTTATAGTCACCGCGGTGAGTGGGGGGCGCGAAATATTTTCTCTTTCCTTGGGGGGCTTTGCAAAAAATAATTGAGAAGCACTGGTTTAGTGTAGTTATTGTTTGTGTTGATTGTGTGTTAAGTCTGATTGTGTGTTTATGTTTGATCAACTGTTGTGAAGCCCTTTGAGGTGACTTTTGTTGTGATACTGGGCTGTACAAATAAATCTGAATTGAATTGAATTGAATTGAAACCAATGCTTTAAAAAATCAGTCTTATACAGAGCTGTGTTAGTGTGGAATAATCTGCCTCTGTATATAACACAGATTAATAAGGAGGACTCTTTTACAAAGAAATTAAAAATTGTGATTCTTAGAAAGGAAGTTGTTGCATAGCATTGACTATTGCAATGTATTTTCTCTTTGGCATTAGCGCTGTATTGTTTATGATTAACTGTGCATAATTGTTTGAATGTTATTGTCATAGTTTGTTGTTTTATGTGGACCCCAGGAAGAACAGTTATTGCTGCGGTGATAACTAATGGGGATCCTGAATAAAAAATAAAGGCCAGTGGTTCCCAAAGTGCGGTCCAGGGTGCACAAGGTACTGCAAGGGGGCCCCCATAGATGGTTTATATTAAGTGCATAAAAGAAATGAGTTTGAAATTAAGCACAGATATACTTGTTTAAAAATATTACTTTTTTTTTTTCAAACTTTGTTTATTAGTTTTCTTTGAGGTACAAAAACAGCAGACTATTAAACATACAAAATAATACAAAATACATTGAACAGTGTACCACAGTTTTGTATAAATTGAACTAAAACAGATCTTTCCTAAATACAACAAACAATAAAAATATTACTACTAACTAATTTAGCCTACACTGTAAAAAATATCTGTAGATTTCATGGTAAAAATCTGTAAAATCTCAACAGTAAAAGACCGTAGTTGATATATCGGTAAAATACTGTTTTGGTTATGGTAATTAACTGTAATATTAAAAATAAGGCAAAATTTTAGTTTTATTTTTATTTTTTGTAATGTATACAGTATAGCACTGTTAAAAAAATCCCAGTCCTGTGTTTATTACAGTTTAACACCTTTTGAAAAGATAATAACTTTAAATTTTACAGTAAATGTTGATTAAAACGTAAGTCACAAACTAAAATATACATTAATCTATTTTTTTGAAAGATAATAACTTTAATTTGCAGTAAATAATAATAAAAACTCAAGTCAAAAACTGTAAAAACAACATTTGTGATAAAATTATACTGTAAAATGAAATATAGGCCTCTTGTAGTTTTTACGGTAGAATTCTGGCAACCACAGCTGCCAATTTTTTACTGTAAAATTTACAGATTTTTTTTTACAGTGTATAGTCAGTGTTTTTTGTATAGATAGAAATCTACAGTCTTGAATAGAGTTGTATGAATTGTTCATTTTCTGGTGTAAACATTAAAGAGGACGATGATTCAGAAGTGGTTTATATAAAATCACACAGCAGCAGGAGAGTGAGAGACGGTCTATCTTCTTGTCTTTAAGAAACTCTCGCGCAAGGCAGGGCCACGGAGTTCTCAGTTCAGCAGAGCGTTATCTTCTTTTTCTTCCTGAGCCTCCCGTGCATCGACGGGGGTTCACATCTGCAGCACTGAGTCTGAGAACTCTGTAGCAGCTCTGTTTGTTATGTTTGCAATTTTAGGAATGAACAAAGCACCCAACTGTAAGCTGAGCTTACACTGGAAAAACATCACATAAGACCCAAGTATTATATCACTGGTCTACAAATGTTTGGACTGGATCTGCTTCTGAGATAAAAGTGGCTAAATCTCATTTATTTTGATAAAAGATGAACTGAAAATCAATTGATAACTGTGCTGGTTAGCTATGTATTCAAGATATTTAATGATATTGTTTCACATCAAAATCACATCTGTTTATGCAATAGATTTAGGCATTTTTGCTTAAAAATATTTATATTTGGAGAATATTTAATTTCTCTACATGCATGCATTTGGTCCACTTCCAAGAGAGAGATTTCTGCAAATAAAAACAAAACATTTGATGTCCAAACTCTAGCCATATTAAAATGAATGTATTGAATGTGCAGCTTTCAGATAGAACTGGTTGCTTGTAGACACTGTACCTTCTGATAAACTACCGTTTTTAACTTATTTTGCATAAATTTCCTATTTTGACCCAATACTGTTTCTTGGAAACTATAGCAATCTGCACTTCTCACTTACTTTTTCTTTATTAGTGACCTAATCCAAGAAAAATGTCACTACTTTTGTTCCAGAAGCATTTTGCTGTAGACCTGTGCCGTTATTAACCTTAGCAGTGGTTCATCAAAATATAAGTTTAATGGTAATGCACAAAGCTATGTGAAGAAATATTCAATAGAGTGAAGGATTAGAGTGGAGGATTTTTGAATATTTAAGGGGGCTGTGACACTCTTGACATTAGGAAGTGGCCAGGGGCAGACTGGCGAATGGGACTCTGAGGAATTCCCCGGTGGGCTGCTGGGGAAATGGGCCAGTGGGTTGTAAGCCAGGACAAGAGGAAAAAAAAACAACAAACTCTTGCCTCATGGAGCTTTGCAGTGCTCAATAGAAGCTGCAGGGAGTCTTGTTTGAGTTTTCAAAGAAACAAGGAGGTGCCTTTGTTTAGTTTTTTGTTGTTACAAAAATAATTGAAACTCACTGGAGCTTGTGTCTTGTGTTTGTGAGAGGTGCACAGTGGCAGGGTTAGGATCAGTGAGGTGTCAGGCAACTCAGAGACACAGGTGAAGCACACATGCACATCATGGACACCGTTTTCAGTTCATAAAAATGCACTACTCATTAAAAAAAAGGGAAAAACATGCAGTAAAACAGACACTACGAAGGTACGCAGAGCCTTTCTTACAATATATTAGGTTATTTATTATAAAAGCAACATAAAGCAGAAGTTCAGACGTCGTGTTTTCTGAAGCCTCTGCTCACAGAGACTGTGTGCTCTGAACAGAGGCGGAGCAGAGCAGAGCGGGGGCTGGGTCTCCGCTGGGGAACCACTGAGAAACTTGGTCATGGACATTATCACAAAACAAAAGTCTGTGTAGAGAGGGCTTGTCATGAATTTTGGAGAGAAGTAAAACCATAAATTGTGACCATTCATTTATTATAACATAGTAGCAGCTGATATTTCCAGCAGCGACTATTTTATAATAAATTTTCCTATTTTCCTAAGGATCTTAAGAATATTTGTCTGAAGGACCCCTTACATTAACAGTGATCGATCATATTCTGTGAACTGGAACTCTGAAGTTGTCACCTATTACTTGTTTTGTTTTGAATTATTGTTCATGTTTCCTATCTATACTATAACCTATATCATATAACGTCTGTGTGTCCTGAGTCGAACACTTTCAGCTAAAATTCTATTACTTTTTTATCTTCAACAAGTCATAAAGTCGCTCATTTATTATCTCCATTAATGCAAATTGTATAAAATAAAAGTACATTTTCTTACGTTTATAACGATATATTGGTTGGAGAGTTTCTTTTACAAATATTTTATTGCGGCCGTATGAAAGAGCGCTTTTGTCCGAGGTTTAAGCTCGGCAGTGCTATGGCCCTGAGTCGTTCCAATATCGGACACGCTCACCTTTCTGGCTTTTTCAGCCTTATTTGTTGGATTTTTCGGCTCTAATTTAAGGCTTGGATATTTACGTTAACTAATTTTCACACCGGTTCCTTGTTTCCGTCTTTCAAAATAAGATTGTGGGCTAAGCTAACGTTAATCAGAAAATAATAAGACGGACAAAGTTAGCTACAAAAACACTAAGATCACTGAAAGAACGTCGCCCGAGTGTGACCTGAGCGTTCCCTGAGCATTTCCCTGTCAAAATTATTTTCATATCATGATTATTTTATAAACACTTAGCATAAATACACAAAAATGACCACAGAGGTAGAGCGATATGTGGAGTTTTTGTTTATCTACCGTTAGCCAGTTAACGTCTTTGCGAGCATCTGTTAGAAGACTGAAAAATAGCAAAAGGTGAGCGACTCAGGACACACATACATTAATTATTGATCATTATTAAATACCTATTAGTATATATCCATTTATATTTCATATATAATATATTGAACCTCAAAACTCAGTTCTGTTGTGGCGTTTTTCATTCATACACTTCATGACTCCTTGCTGAACCTGCTTCTGGGCGCTATCATAGTAATCATACATTACTTGCCAGCTGCAGTCAGTCCGCCTTGTCTAGCGTTACATAATGGTTTCATCTAAACTGCATCACAATACAGGACATCATCTGTTTTGTTCAAATTTTCCGAGGGGAGGACCCTTAGACCCCCCCTGTTTTAAACGCACCACATGAAAACCAGACTGCTCCGCATACATCAGGGCCTGTTGTGGTAAGCTTTCTAAACATTTTCTGGAGGTTTTAGTTATTGGTTAACCATTGTCACAAACAATATCAGGTGCATGGTTTATTTTTTTTTTAGCTGATTTTAACTTGCGATGCTGATGTGAGCCAGTTTGTTGATGATTCCTGGGTCTGACAGAGATGGGATGGTTTGGTATTTGGGGAAAGTTCACCACTGTTCCAACTTAAGACTTCTCCCTTTGTGGATAATGGCTCTCGCTATGCTGTGCTGGAGTCCCAAAATTTTAGAAATGGCTCGGTAACCCTTTCCTTTTACTTAGCTTTCAACAAACTGTGGTTAATAACAAACAATTCATGATTTAAAAAGGGGGAGACATACTTTTGTACATAGGCCTAAGTATGTTTAGATTTTAGCATTTTGTTTTATACTCAAGTTTTCTTTCTCAAATAAGAATAAGAAAACCTTTATTAGTCCCTCAGTGGGGAAATTGCATTGTATTGTTGCAACAGCATCAGTACAGTTAGCATTAGCACACAGTGGTATCACACAAGAGCACAAAGTGTATCAGAGAGCAGTCTGGACAAAGATAATTAAATAAAAAACTAAACTATAAGCAGAGCTAAATAAACTAAATTAGAATGTAAGCAATTAAATACACTATAATAAATATGTACAGTATATATTCTGACAGAGTATAGATATTCAAAGTACCATAAGTAAAGAGTGTGCATTGTGAATAGGTGCTTCAAGTAAAATAAAATAATTATGGCACATAATAATATAAATATTGCACAGGTTTCCACAAGGATTAGGTTTAGGTTTCCACCATATGATTAATTCAAAAGTTTCTGATTAATACACTGAACAGTGTTTGAACCTAGAGCCTGCTGTTTGTCTGGTGAAACTGAATCGTCTGTGGCTGCTGTCCCAGAGAGAGCCCTGACTACAGCGACATTTCCCAGGAGCTGTCTGTCATGGAGGGGGGTGTGCTAAGCACTCTGTCCCATCTTAATCTGTTCTGCATGCTAAGCACCAAAGCCACCCCTCCCCGCCCCAGCTGCCCCCGCCCCGGCCGCCCCTCAGATTGTTATAAATGCTGTTTATGGTCCTGCTATGACAAGTGTGAAGGGCACGGAGCAGGATTTATCTCCTCCACCAATGAAGAGCTGGGACAGGCTTGTAAATGAGCCCGCAGGGTAATAAAAGAAGACGCCAGCACAATAAGAAGAGATGTGTTTATTATTATTAATAATAATCAGACAGACAGTCGTCATTTAGGCTGCTTTTGTTTTCATTTCTTAAACAGACACGGACTAAAACAGCGTGAGACTCAGCAGCATATGCTGATAAAGAGCAGAGCATGGATCCCCCAAACCTGCCCTCACATAGGAACATTCACCGCTGTACTGCATGTATGAACTTAAACATACTCAGGGCCGTTTCTAGACATATACATGCTATACAAGTGCACCCCCAAGCCAGTAGGGGGCTCTTAAACTGAATGTTCAGTCTCATCTGTAGAGAATAAAATTATTTATTTAGCCCTTATATGCTGTAAAATAAATGTATAATATGCATACTAATAATAATCCACCAACGCTGCAACTTCTATTTACCAGAATAAAAAAAGCTGTAACAATAAGCTGTGGCTAGTGTTTCTGTGGCTGACCTAATTAACTCCAATATAGCAAAACTAATATTTTTTTTGTACTTTTTCATAATTGAAATTGAATAGTTTAATATTATATTATATTGTTATTTATTGTTTATTTATTTTATTATTTTTTTGGGCTGTGAGAGTTTGTGTTGCAAGGAAACCCTGATTTGTATTTTTGATAATTTTTTTAAACATTATTTTAAAACACCTTATTTATTATGTTATTTCATATTTTTATAATTTATTTTATTGATTTTACTGAAGATTGTTGTTTTTCTCAGTTGCTTGTCTTCCTTGAGATGATGTTGAATTGAGAGGTCATCAGGACTGTAGCCTGTTGTGAAGTGTAACAGACTGTGGCAGGTTTGTGGATCTCTCTATTGCAGTTTGGCGAACTTGGGGCCCCCAAACAGCATCTTGCATAGCGCCCCCAGAGCTCAAAGCTAGAAATGGCCCTCATAAACTGCATAAACTATTTCTCCTTTCTTCCAACAGTAGCAGAAAACAAGTATTACAGTAGTATTTCAGTTTTTATAACATAAAATTATATATATGTATGGAAAATGTGTCCTTATGGGGAGCTGTGACTGTGACTTTGCAGAGAACCCTTGGATTAGCATGGCTATTAGCATGGCTATTAGCAACGTGATGCTAACAGACAGATGAATGAGCTGACTACTTTATAGTGATGGCAATTTAAGCGCTGAAATAATCACAAGAGCACATCCTGGTTTCATGTGTCTATGTGGAGTGGTGAGACTGAGCGTTTTCGGTTTTTGAGAAAGAGTTGGCCCCAGCATACAGGCAGTGGCGACTGCTCATTGACATTAAGGGAAGCTGACCTTCCCCTAAAATTTCATAAAATAAATGGTCCAATGAGCACTGATAATTTCATAAAATTCGATATTATGTTACATTAAAAGTGCGCTAGAATGTGTTTAATTTTGTGAGTGTGTGGTTCATTTATCAGCTGCTTCATCTGTTTCTTCTCTCACTTCAGAGGAGCTCTGTGTAAATCCTACTGACGCTGAGTGTCAAGGGATTCCTACGACACTGCTCAGAGCATTTTTATTTATTTTTTCATAACAAGAATGCCAGCTGCTGATTGGATAAATGCGCCAACAGTTGTAGCGCTGTTGAGTTTGCATCTTGTTTTAGTTTTGTTTGTTCGTTCATTCAATATCAACATTGTAGGGAGCGCTGCTTAGCTGCTGGTTAGCTGCTGGTTAGCTGCTGGTTAGCTGCTGCTTAGCTGCTGGTTAGCTGCTGGTTAGCTGCTGGTTAGCTGCTGCTTAGCTGCTGGTTAGCCTGGGATTAAATGTTTTCAGCTTCGCGTGTTTAAGACCAGCAGTCGCCTCAGCACAGAGGATTACTCAAAGATGCGTGAATGAAACAAAACACTACTCCAGGTATGTTTTTGAGGTGGAAACAACATTGTCACATGGTTTAAAGCTCCAAAAAAGTTGATTTAGCAGAATAGGGGACCTTTAAGACAACATTTAGACAAAGTCTGACCAATCACAAGCTTGGATAAAATGGGATCTGCTTCAATTGACTGTTTGTCTACTATCATGGCGGAAATGTTATTATATTACAGCAGGTGATAAACTCAAACTTAAACACACAATTTTGCACATAAACTTGGTCCTGGTCTAACACTTTTTCAGAAGATGCTATTGGTGACTTTCCACAACAGGGATCAAAAAATCCTTAAGTCACACCCAGCCTTCACGGCTCATGGCTAATTTGTGTAAATCAAAATGAATAAAGAAGTGTCCCAGTTGTCTACAATAATGAAAGAATAAATGGTATTTTTCATAAAACGGGCCGAGGCTTGTGTTTGGTGCAGAGAAAATCTGAAAATAGGTCAGAAGAAGACAGAACAGTCCACTGCCAAATGTCTAACATCTTAATGAGCCAAGACGAGGCAGCCATGTTTGTTTGGTGTGGAGCAGATGGCGCCAGGGGCGTGGCCTGGGAACACACCTCAGGGTGTTGTTTTAGAGCCACTACAAAGACAAGAGGAACACAACTGAAACACACTGTGTACACAGCACTGACGCTCACTGGGCCTGCTACAGACAACACCATCACCATGACAACAGACAACACCATCACCATGACAACCAGGACAACAGACAACACCATCACCACAACAACCAGGATAACAGACAACACCATCACCACGACAACCAGGATAACAGACAACACCATCACCACAACAACCAGGATAACAGACAACACCATCACCATGACAACCAGGACAACAGACAACACCATCACCACAACAACCAGGATAACAGACAACACCATCACCACGACAACCAGGACAACAGACAACACCAACACCATGACAACAGACAACAGACAACACCATCACCATGACAACCAGGACAACAGACAACACCATCACCACGACAACCAGGACAACAGACAACACTAACACCATGACAACAAACAACAGACAACACCATCACCACGACAACCAGGATAACAGACAACACCATAACCACGACAACAGACAACACCATCACCATGACAACAGACAACAGACAACACCATCACCACGACAACCAGGATAACAGACAACACCATCACCACGACAACCAGGACAACAGACAACACCATCACCATGACAACCACGACAACAGACAACACCATAACCACGACAACAGACAACACCATCACCATGACAACAGACAACAGACAACACCATCACCATGACAACCAGGATAACAGACAACACCATCACCACGACAACCAGGACAACAGACAACACCATCACCACGACAACCACGACAACAGACAACACCATCACCACGACAACAGACAACACCATCACCACGACAACCAGGATAACAGACAACACCATCACCACGACAACCAGGATAACAGACAACACCATCACCACGACAACAGGCAACCACTATCACCACAACAGACAACACCATCACCACAACAACAGACAACACCATCACCACGACCACAGACAACACCATCACCACGACAACAGACAACACCATAACCACGACAACAGACAACACCATCACCACGACAACAGACAACACCATCACCACGACAACAGACAACACCATCACCACGACAACAGACAACACCATCACCACCACAACAAGCAAACACCATCACCACGACAACAGACAACCACAGTAGTAAACAACCAGGATAACACACGATAAACACTCACTCTCTTACTGTTTTTCTTGTGACGCCAACTCAGCTTCCTGTGGTAAAGCCCATCCACCTCCTGAACCTGGACACTTTCTGGGACAGGCTCCCTCTACAGACCAAAGAGGGGCCCCAGAGTGACCACAGAGGGACCTCAGAGTGGCCCCAGAGTGACCACAGAGGGACCTCAGAGTGACCTCAGAGTGACCACAGAGGGACCTCAGAGTGACCACAGAGGGACCTCAGAGGGGCCCCAGAGTGACCACAGAGGGGCCCCAGAGTCGCCACACAAGAACCAGTAAGGGGGGGCCACTGAGGGATGACAGTAAAACACAAATTGTGATGTTTTTAAAAGAGTGGGCTGGATCTGTCAGCAGCGACGGGCAATTATGTTTTGTGACACACAGACATATTTTATCATAATCTCAGAGGCGAGCGGGGCCTTGTACACATCATTGGCTTTTGCTGCTCGGTTAGATGGTGAAGGTCAGAGTTCCTGCTGCTTGTTATGGCTGTTTAACTTTAAAGAACGATTGCAAGCCAGACGCCAAGCCAATTTATTCCTCCCGTCAGTCAGTTGGTCACTAACTGATGCGCGACCAAAGCCATCTCCCGGTGAACCAGGACCGGAGCGCTCTCGGCTTAATCACATTTGAGTGAACGAGCGCGTCATCTGTCAGCCTGTCAGCGGCTCCAGCCCAGCTCAGGACTTCTCATGTAAAAACATATCCTGTATATGATCTCACTGTGTCTGTTCTGCTCAAAACTCCACACTTTTTGTTATTTATGCTGTGAATTGGTTTAATCAAAAAGTCACTGTGTTGGTTTGAGTGGATAAAAACATAATTCTCTTTTACAGTGCTTAAAGTAACCCCTCTGAGCTCTCCGTCCCAGTTAGAGTTCTAAGGCCAAAGCACAGCTCTGAATGTGCGTGTGGTCCTGTCAGCAGCCCCCCGTGGCAGATTTGGACGTGGGGCTGTCCCGAGTACATGGCGGTTGGAAGGAGGGGGGAGCTGTCCTGAGCACAAGAGGTGGAAGGAGACGTGGGGGCGCTGACAGTCTCTTTGAGGCATGGGTCAGCTGGGAATAAAGGCTGTAAGGAAAGCTAAGTGAAGGAGAAAAGACGGCTCCGGTAGTTTATTTAGTGGAGACAAAAGCCCAGTCTGACGGTGGAAACGGCTGAGCGAGAGGAGCTTTGTGCTGCTCTGAAGAGAGTGGACTTTCCTGACACACATTCACCTGCTCTCAGGCCAGCAAAAGATCAAACTTAGAAGTACATTTAACACTGTCAGGAGTGTATGTGGTCCTCATCTATACAGTGTTAAATTAAGTGTTAAAAGTTTAAAATGAACACAGCACTATGACTCTGGTGAACAGTGCCACACATGACCTGATGTCTTTAAAGTAAAAGTATATATTGCATATTATTGGACTCACTCCCATCACTAAATGGGCAGTGGTTGAAAACTTTACATAGAGTATTTGAATATCACTTTAGCGCCGCCATAAACTGAGGTCTGGGGACCCCATTGGTTGCGAGTCTGCAGAAAAAAAATTGCTAATAATTTATAATCACTGAATTTGTTGTGGTATATAACTTTAAACATTCATAAATATTAATGGGAACCACTACCGCAATAAAATAAATCTAAACAAATAACCCTCACAAACATCTGGTTTGAGGATGCATCGTCACACTGATCAGGAGCAGAGGATATAGAAGGGGCCCTTGGGGTTGTGTTTCTCTCCTGTAAAGAGTCCCTGGCCCCAAAAGGTTTGAAAACACTGCGTTGCTGCTGTAATACTAAAAGCTGGTTAATTAAGTAATAAGTAAGTAATTAAAAATGATTCATTTCTAATTTATCTTGAAATAGAAGAACTTCTACAAAAAGTGCCTTCCTGAAAGGAAATTTGAATAAAAACCCTTTAGTTGTAAAGAAGTACTTTTTTTTTTTTTTTTTTTGCATCAACTTGTGTTTCTAAAGATAACTTTAGTTTCTCCAGTCTCAGACTGGAATTGCATTTGCTGCAAGTATCTCAGGTCAGTCTACACTGAGACAAATACTCATGGTCTCTGAATCTCTCAACTAAAGTTTAACACTCAGAGTAAATTTAACTCTACATAGATAAGAACCACTCTGACAGAGTAAAATCTACTCTGGAAAACTGACTGTGTGCAAGCAATAAATTGCATGTTCAATTAAGACATTGGGTTTATATTGATTAAAACTCAGCTTCTGCAGATTGATGTGAAAGACACCACACCATCACAGTAATAAATTATTTGTTTAAAAAAAAAAATCTAAAATCAAAGAGAGATGTATTTCTATAGTGTCAGGTGATAGGACAGTGGGACATTAAGCAGAAGTCAAAGTGCTGTTGTTCTGAAGATGATGGCCTTACAGACCCCTGCAGCCTGCGCTCACAGCTCCAGAGCACTACGGCAGAGGCCCCTCATGTGCTCTCAGCAGCAGACTGATGGATGAGAGGCCTGTCATGGGAGCATGCTAATGCTTCATGCTCAGATAAAAACACAGGTTACTGAATACCTGAAGGAGTTACTGAGCACCTGCAGCGCAGCAGGTCACCACAGTGGTGTTATACCAGCTATTACTGAAATAGCCAAGTGGTTAGCTCACTGTGAGCTACATGAACACAGCAGTCCTGCCCTGTCCCACACCTGCTCCATGCGCTGGATTCACTGTCACACAGCAGTCACTTCAAACCAAGCTGTAGACTGTAGTACTGTAATTTATTATGTTGGCGTCTCACAAACCTCTCTTCACTGCTTTCGGTTCATATAAAACACAGCTGCCAGACTCCTCACAAACACAGAGCACATCACCCCCATCCTCATGTCCATGTTGATTTTAAAAGTTTACTTCTGACTTTTAAGGCACTCACTGCACTATTTATCAGACCTGCTTTAGACTATATCCCCACTAGATTCCTTTGCTCTGAAAAGGGAGCCCTGCTGCAAGTCCCCAAAACCAAACAAGCCACTAAAGGGGACAGGGCATTCACAGCTCCCTCTCTCTGGATGTCTCAGTAGTTATACAAACGTTCCTTCTCAGGAAAAGCATTTGATATGACCTGGTTTTATTGTTTATTGTTTAAATTTCTGCCAACTTTGTTTCTTATACTGTTTTATTGTACTGTTGTTTACGTGTCTTTTACTGAATCTGTATTTGAATGGTCTGTTATGGGTTTAATGTAAATTTGCATTGTAAAGCACTTTGTAGTATTGTTAAGAAAGGTGCTATACAAATAATAATAGTAATTAAATATTATTATTATTATTATTGTAAAGACTTGTAGTACTAATGTTTACTATAGTACTTGTGTATTGCATGTATGTACTCTGTAGTATTTGTATGTAGTATAAATGCTTATTGCAGTATTATTTTAAACAGTCACATAAGCACACAGACAAAAATGTTAAAGCTTTTCTTTTCAGATCCAACTCAAAATGAACATTTACTTAAAGGTCACGTTTGTTTACGCCCATCCCTGTCAGATCAGTTATAACTCTAAAACTTATTAAACCCAGACTTGTATACAATGATAATATGGGGATATTGAGCAGATAAAGGAGCTTAGCTTCATGTGGAGTGTAAACAGAGAGTAGAGTGTGTAAACCCAGTGTGACCAGACGATCACACTTCAGTCTGTTGTCTCTCTGAGCCGCGCGCTGCTCCCGTCGGCGCTGTCAGCTCCTCACCACAAACACAATCTGTCGCTGAGCTGAGCGGCTGCCAGCAGCTCAATAAATCATGTGTGAGCTGGAGGTGAAGTCTCAATACATGTGTGACCCACATTACTGCACTGCTCTGAGAGCCACATGAGTCTGTACGACTGTGGACGACTGTGTACATGACAGTATATGATTCTGTACCTCCTTATAAGACTCTGTACCACTATATATGATGGTTAGGACTGTGTATGACTCTATACCACTTTATAAGACTGTGTATCACTCTATATGACTGTATATGACTGTATATGAATGTATGTGACTGTATATGAATGTATATGACTGTATATGACTGTATATGAATTTATGTGACTGTATATGAATGTATATGACTGTATATGAATGTATGTGACTGTATATGACTGTATATGACTGTATATGGCTGTATATGACTGTATAGGAATGTATATGAATGTATATGAATGTATATGACTGTATATAACGGTATGTGACTGTATATGAATGTATGTGACTGTATATGACTGTATATGACTGTATGTGGCTGTATATGAATGTATGTGACTGTATATGAATGTATAAGACTCTATATGACTGTATATGAATGTATGTGACTGTATATGACTGTATATAACGGTATGTGACTGTATATGAATGTATGTGACTGTATATGACTGTATATAACGGTATGTGACTGTATATGACTGTATATGACTGTATATGAATGTATATGACCGTATATGAATGTATATGAATGTATGTGACTGTATGTGGCTGTATATGAATGTATGTGACTATATATGAATGTATATGACTGTATATGACTGTATAAGACTCTATATGAATGTATATGAATGTATGTGACTGTATGTGGCTGTATATGAATGTATGTGACTATATATGAATGTATATGACTGTATATGACTGTATAAGACTCTATATGACTGTATATGAATGTATATGACTGTATATGACTGTATGTGGCTGTATATGAATGTATGTGACTATATATGAATGTATATGACTGTATTAGACTCTATATGACTGTATATGAATGTATGTGACTGTATATGAATGTATATGACTGTATGTGGCTGTATATGACTGTATATGAATGTATGTGACTGTATATGACTGCATATGAATGTATGTGACTGTATATGACTGTATATGACTGTATATGACTGTATATGAATGTATGTGACTGTATATGACTGCATATGAATGTATGTGACTGTATATGACTGTATATGACTGTATATGACTGTATATGAATGTATGTGACTGTATATGACTGTATATGAATGTATGTGACTGTATATGACTGTATATGACTGTATATGAATGTATGTGACTGTATATGACTGCATATGAATGTATGTGACTGTATGTGACTGTATATGACTGTATATGAATGTATGTGACTGTATATGACTGTATATGACTGTATATGGCTGTATATGACTGTATATGAATGTATATGAATGTATATGAATGTATATGACTGTATATGGCTGTATATGAATGTATATGAATGTATGTGACTGTATAAGACTCTATATGACTGTATATGAATGTATGTGACTGTATATGACTGTATATAACGGTATGTGACTGTATATGAATGTATGTGACTGTATATGAATGTATGTGACTGTATATGACTGTATATAACGGTATGTGACTGTATGTGACTGTATATGACTGTATATGACTGCATATGGCTGTATGTGGCTGTATATGACTGTATATGACTGTATATGAATGTATATGACCGTATATGAATGTATATGAATGTATGTGGCTGTATATGAATGTATGTGACTATATATGAATGTATATGACTGTATATGACTGTATAAGACTCTATATGACTGTATATGAATGTATGTGACTGTATATGACTGTATATGAATGTATGTGACTGTATATGACTGTATATGACTGTATGTGGCTGTATATGAATGTATGTGACTATATATGAATGTATATGACTGTATAAGACTCTATATGACTGTATATGAATGTATGTGACTGTATATGAATGTATATGACTGTATGTGGCTGTATATGACTGTATATGAATGTATGTGACTGTATATGACTGCATATGAATGTATGTGACTGTATATGACTGTATATGACTGTATATGACTGTATATGAATGTATGTGACTGTATATGACTGCATATGAATGTATGTGACTGTATATGACTGTATATGACTGTATATGACTGTATATGAATGTATGTGACTGTATATGACTGTATATGAATGTATGTGACTGTATATGACTGTATATGACTGTATATGAATGTATATGAATGTATGTGACTGTATATGACTGTATATGAATGTATGTGACTGTATATGACTGTATATGAATGTATGTGACTGTATATGACTGTATATGACTGTATATGGCTGTATATGAATGTATGTGGCTGTATATGACTGTATATGACTGTATGTGGCTGTATATGAATGTATGTGACTGTATATGAATGTATATGAATGTATGTGACTGTATAAGACTCTATATGACTGTATATGAATGTATGTGACTGTATATGACTGTATATAACGGTATGTGACTGTATATGAATGTATGTGACTGTATGTGGCTGTATATGAATGTATATGAATGTATATGACTGTATATGAATGTATGTGACTGTATATGACTGTATATGACTGTATGTGACTGTATATGAATGTATGTGACTGTATATGACTGTATATGACTGTATGTGGCTGTATATGAATGTATGTGACTGTATAGGAATGTATATGAATGTATATGAATGTATATGACTGTATATGACTGTATATGACTGTATATGAATGTATGTGACTGTATATGACTGTATATGACTGTATGTGGCTGTATATGAATGTATGTGACTGTATATGAATGTATATGAATGTATGTGACTGTATAAGACTCTATATGACTGTATATGAATGTATGTGACTGTATATGACTGTATATAACGGTATGTGACTGTATATGAATGTATGTGACTGTATGTGGCTGTATATGAATGTATATGAATGTATATGACTGTATATGGCTGTATATGACTGTATATGAATGTATGTGACTGTATATGACTGTATATGACTGTATGTGACTGTATATGAATGTATGTGACTGTATATGACTGTATATAACGGTATGTGACTGTATATGAATGTATGTGACTGTATATGAATGTATGTGACTGTATATGACTGTATATAACGGTATGTGACTGTATGTGACTGTATATGACTGTATATGACTGTATATGGCTGTATGTGGCTGTATATGACTGTATATGACTGTATATGAATGTATATGACCGTATATGAATGTATATGAATGTATGTGACTGTATGTGGCTGTATATGAATGTATGTGACTATATATGAATGTATATGACTGTATATGACTGTATAAGACTCTATATGACTGTATATGAATGTATGTGACTGTATATGAATGTATATGACTGTATGTGGCTGTATATGACTGTATATGAATGTATGTGACTGTATATGACTGTATATGACTGTATGTGACTGTATATGAATGTATGTGACTGTATATGACTGTATATAACGGTATGTGACTGTATATGAATGTATATGGCTGTATGTGGCTGTATATGACTGTATATGACTGTATATGACTGTATATGGCTGTATGTGGCTGTATATGAGTGTATATGACTGTATATGAATGTATATGACTGTATATAACGGTATGTGACTGTATATGGCTGTATGTGACTGTATGTGGCTGTATATGAATGTATATGACTGTATATGAATGTATATGACTGTATATGACTGTATAAGACTCTATATGGCTGTATATGACTGTATGTGAGTGTATATGACTGTATAAGACTCTATATGGCTGTATATGACTGTATATGACTGTATATGAATGTATATGACTGTATATGACTGTATATGAATGTATATGACTGTATATGACTGTATATGAATGTATATGAATGTATATGACTGTATATAATGGTATGTGACTGTATATGGCTGTATTTTAAGGTTTAAGGTGCCCTTTGTGCAGACAGAGTTAGGAAAGAGGAGTCTGTCCTTTTTTGGGGCCCTGGTCCTGGAATGATCTGCAGGCCAGGATGAGGTTGGGGTCGCTCATCCCCTTTTTAAGTTTTAAACAAAAAATATCTGAGCTTTTAGTCTCTAGCTGTACTTGTATTATGTAGCTGTGCAGGATCGTATTTGTTTTAATAATTAATCTCAATGTTTTTAGATTTTATGTTCTTTAGTGTTTGTAAATATTGATGATTTTGTATTTTCTGTGGAATGTCTTATACCTGTTTGTACTTTGTCTCTACTGCTGCCTCATCGTGGACAGCAGGACGTCATTGTAAAAGAGATTCTTAATCTCAGTGGATTATTTTCCTGGTTAAATAAAGATTTAATAATAATATGGCTGTATATGACTGTGCCAGTCCAAAGAGTTTATGAAAGATGATTAAATGGATGTTGGTGTAAAGTGGTCCACAAACAGCTTCACCGTCAGTGCCGTGGGGAAAGGAGTCTGAAGCTGAACCTCACTGAGCCTACAGACGGCTGTTAGCTGCCCCTCCCCCACCTGGGGAGGGGGTGCTGCTCGCTGGGAACAGCAGCATTTATTGCCAATGAATTAGGGTCGTCCTCTCTGTCACGCCCCTCCTCTGTGACTCTGAACAGTTTGTGGCAGGCCGCTCCGCCTTCACTTAGCACCTGTTTACTGTGATGAAGATGATGGAGGTGATTAAGGGGGAGGGGGATGGGGAGGGGGAGGGCGAGGGGGGCCCTGCAGCCGTCAGGTGCAGCGCTGTCGTAAAGACAACAGCCTGAACTAATGAACCCTGCAACAACCACAAAAACTCTCTGCTAACTTTAAACTAAACTAGCTCCTAACAAAGACCTGAGATCCAGAGACCAGACTCAGAGACCAGACTCAGAGACCAGACTCTGAGACCAGACTCTGAGACCAGACTCAGAGACCAGACTCAGAGACCAGACTCTGAGACCAGACTCTGAGACCAGACTCAGAGACCAGACTCTGACACCAGACTCAGAGACCAGACTCAGAGACCAGACTCTGACACCAGACTCAGAGACCAGACTGTGAGACCAGACTCAGAGACCAGACTCTGAGACCAGACTCAGAGACCAGACTCTGAGACCAGACTCTGAGACCACACTCAGAGACCAGACTCAGAGACCAGACTCAGAGACCAGACTCTGACACCAGACTCAGAGACCAGACTGTGAGACCAGACTCAGAGACCAGACTCTGAGACCAGACTCAGAGACCAGACTCTGAGACCACACTCAGAGACCAGACTCAGAGACCAGACTCAGAGACCAGACTCAGAGACCAGACTGTGAGACCAGACTCAGAGACCAGACTCAGAGACCAGACTCAGAGACCAGACTGTGAGACCAGACTCAGAGACCAGACTCAGAGACCAGACTGTGAGACCAGACTCAGAGACCAGACTCTGAGACCAGACTCAGAGACCAGACTCTGAGACCAGACTCAGAGACCAGACTCAGAGACCAGACTGTGAGACCAGACTCAGAGACCAGACTTTGACACCAGACTCAGAGACCAGACTCTGAGACCAGACTCAGAGACCAGACTCAGAGACCAGACTGTGAGACCAGACTCAGAGACCAGACTGTGAGACCAGACTCAGAGACCAGACTGTGAGACCACACTCAGAGACCAGACTCAGAGACCAGACTCTGAGACCAGACTCAGAGACCAGACTGTGAGACCACACTCAGAGACCAGACTTTGACACCAGACTCAGAGACCAGACTCTGAGACCAGACTCAGAGACCAGACTCTGAGACCAGACTCAGAGACCAGACTCAGAGACCAGACTGTGAGACCAGACTCAGAGACCAGACTTTGACACCAGACTCAGAGACCAGACTCTGAGACCAGACTCTGAGACCAGACTCAGAGACCAGACT